>PVKE010037978.1:0-15654 GCA_004027555.1 Craseonycteris thonglongyai
CCCTTCTCTCTGTCTCTGTATCTCTCCCTCTCTCTCTCTGTCAAAAACAATAAAAATAAATCTTTAAAAATGGCAGCAATTAACTAGAATGCAATCTCTTTGGTAGTGCAAGAGCAAAGAGCATGTAAAACCTAGGAGAGCAGTGATAGCATCTTTATTATTGCTGCAAAGGGAAAAAAAGGTATCTAATCACACCAGTTTCTTTTTTTCAGGGAAAATTACAAATATCCTAATAGCATCATATGTGACACAGCAGTCACTTCTGTTGCCTTCCATTAAAGACAGTTATGTGCTAGGGAACAACACATTTCTCACACATTGCCAGGAGCATACCTGTATTAACCATCCATTCTTATTACATGAAGCCAGACACAGTCAACTCTCAGTAAACCATTCAAATGGAGGGAAGGTTGACAAATCACCATAGTTATATTTCCCATTTGAATGTATCACATGGTTTGTTTAGGCTCCTATACAATTAATTTAACTTAAAAGTATGATCCTTAAGTCCCTGTCACTTAATGACTACCCATTGTCTTCTAGACACAGTAGCTTTTGTTTCTAGAACACAGACACTTGAAAAGCATGGGGCACTAGAGTGCATGCATATTGTATCATTAAGAGGACACATTATTTGTTAGGATGCCACGTCTCTCAGGACATTTTAGCACCCTCTTATAGGAGGTGAGTACTCTGAGAGTATGACATCTCATTATTTTCAAGGCCATCAGAAGAAAATGGAGATAAATTGAATTTTACCACTCTTTTATTTTTTTTCATTTCCTTACTACATATTAAGTAAGCAAACAAAAGTAGCCATCTTCAAAAGCAGCGAGCTGATTCTAAGGTTAAGAAACACAGTTTAAAATATAGCCCTAGGGGATGTCAGAATAGCTCAGCGATTGAATATTTGCCTCACAATCACAGATCCAGGGTTCAGTTACTGGCCCTGTCCCGTGCAAACGCATATGCTGAACTGCAGCACAACTGGTAACTGCCGGTGCAGTGGCGAAAGTTCTTGCCTCCCATGTGGGAGGTCCCCTGTTCAGTTCCTGCTCCACACAGACCCACATCCACTTGTGTGAGATGAAGCCATGTCACAACTAATGATGTGTAATTGTGGAGACTGCTCTGGTCTCACTCATCTTCTCTCTCTCTCTCTCTCTCTCTCTCTCTCTCTCAAATAATAAAATATCTTTTAAAAATAAAAAAAAATATGATCCTAGAGAAGTGCTTTTACATAAACATATCTTCAAACTTAGTTCCACCATAATTTTGAAGATATGTCTGATATCTCAAGCATAGCAAAATGACATTTATATGCATATGAAATATTGGGGGGGATAGGGAGGGGACATCAAATATATGATAATGGAAGGAAAGCTGATTCTGGTTGGTGAACACATAATACAGCGCATGGACAATGTAATGTAGAATTGTATACCTGGAAACAATGTAAATGTTATCAACTAATGTCATCCCAATAAATTTAAGAAAAAAGAACTATTTATAACACCTCAATTTTCTGTCATTATTAAAGCTAAATTGTACTACAGAGATATATTATTGAAGAAGTTAAATTTTATTAACCTCTCATGTTTTTTTCCTCCTATTTTCTCCAAGCAACATTAAAACCAAGAATTGCTTACAGCTTCCACACACACTATCTCTGTTCTTCCTGAAGTCTCTAGAGAACCCTAGAAATTCTAATTAGAATTAGCAATTATAACCCACATATTTTATTATTATTTCAAGTTTAGTTAATATTAGCCATCATTACTTTAATTCTTGTATAATATCACTGTTATTTATAATTACTATATATTTTTAAGGAAAATGACACCATTACTATAGTCTCAATGTTTGTATGTTGCCAAATACCATCAAATCAAATAATAACTAAAACTAAAACACACACATTCTAACAGTTTCATATGTGATGTATATTCAAAAGTATTAAAGGGGCCTTTACCAGTTGCCTCTAATATACAGGGTCTGGCAGAAGTAATGCCCCCCCCCCTTGTTTTATGAGCCGGCAATCTATACTAAATATTTTACTACAGAATTCTATAACATAACAATTTCACATTCAAGCACACTATACTACTTTAAAAAGGGTGTTACTTCTGCTAGACCCTAGATAGACAGATGATGATAGATGATAGATAGATAGATAGATAGATAGATTAATCTAGAGAGCATTTTGAGATATACTTTGACACACAGCTTTATTATGGGTTGTAAGAACTTAAATATTATAAGCATGGGAACAGAGTGATTAGGAATTCATACTGGTCAGGATATCATATCTTGACCAGCCTACTGGTCACCTATCTGTCTGCCAAATGCCTGCTCAATGGTAATCTTGAAATTATTGGGCCCCTAATGCACAAGTAACAAAACCCATTTCTTTGGTGTGACGTTCACCTTACCGTCTTGACCCCCAAGTCCCAACCCAACAGGCTATGCTTTCAACACAGTATGCACTTCACCTTCACACCCCCATACTTTGCTAATGGTGTTCTTTGCTTAGAATGCCTTCTTTCTTTCTTCCCAGAATGGAATTCCACTCACACATCTAGGCCCAGCTCAAATGATACCACCTCTGGGATCTCTGTTTGCCTTACTCAAAATGAACTGTTTCCATTTTGTACTGCAATGGCTTTTAAACAACATCTGTGTTAACCTTTAATACAGCCTGATTAAATGTTTCCTCTCCTGCTCACGGGATGACAAGTTCCTTGGTACAGGAACAAGGCCTTATTCAGTTTTCTCCCTTTGATTTAGTATACTACCTTGTACATAGTGGGAACTCTACAAATAGAAATTAAAGAAATTGATAGATCTATTCCCTCCCCAAATAGAAATAATTTGGTTTATAACAGAAAATTAAAAATACATTTCTCTACAACTCTAAGAATAAGTAATTCAAATACAAAATATAATTTAATGGCACTTTCCCATATAAAATATTTACACATTTAAATATTATAGGTATCAGAACTACAGTATTTTAAAACTTACATTTAGCAACCCAAAGCACCGTTAAACTCCTGAATTAAACATTATCTTAAAACCTAGACCAGTAATGCTTTCCAAGGCATTTTCAGAACACAGAGAGGTGAGCTCTCTAAAGCCCTTCTGGCAGGAAGAAATTCTGAGAGGTTTTAGGACGTTGGGTCTAAGAGCATCAGCAATAGGTCTTAGAAACAATGAGCAAGTCATCCTTCCCAAATGTAGCTGATTGACTGGCAAACTGCAGCCGAACACGCTAGAAACACCAGGGCAGTGAGGTTCATGGGGCCAGAGCCTCCTGCTGATTTCTTACTGATCTTGCCACCTATTGACCAAACTGTGATTCATGGCACTGCAAGTGACAAGGAACTTCAGAAAGTACACAAAGATCAATTAATACTTATTAAGTGTTATGAAAATAAATGACAGTTTCATATCATTAAAATTTGTTGAGGCCACATAGATGATGTATTATAGAATTGTACACCTGGAAACTATGTGATTTATACTTACCAATGTCACCCCAACAAATTTTACAATACATTTTTTTTGACAGAGAGAGAGAAAGAGAGAGAGAGAGAGATACAGAGACAGAGAGAGAACTGAACTGGGGGAGCTCCCAGTTCAGCATATGGGTCCGCACGGGCCAGGGCCGGGATTTAATCCTGGGTCCCCGGCACTGCAAAGTGAGCGCTTAACCCACTGAGCCATCCCAGCTTCCCCTACAATACATTTTTAAAAATGTGTTGTGGCTACATGATGCATGTCTGAAATATGCTATGATGCTTAATTGCTCCTTTAACTGTCCTTTCAGAAAAGAATCTTAGTAAAAGTGATGGTACTACAAGGTGCTCCTGACCTGACTTTACTCAAAAATTCAAAATTGGGAAAGAAGTAGTAATAGTATTGCACAGAAAATTCAGAGAATCCAAGAAAAGAACTGTGGAAATGCAGGATTCTCAGCAGTGAACACATGAGAGCCTTTACTTATACAATTTTTGTTTAGTTTTGCTTCTTCCATGTGCTGCTCAGAAAAGCATGAAATTCTCTTGCTGAATTAACAGTAGTATTGAGTGTTAATAACTAAAACAAAACACATGTGCGTGTGCATACACACACAACATCATGTTAAATGAAAGGGAAAAGGAAATTAATATTTATTGAGTTCCTGCTATGCTAAGCACTGTGCTGGGTGCTTTAAATATATAACCTTATTTAATTTGCACAACACTGCTAGGTAAACATTAGTCTACTCATTTTATGGGTGAGGAAATGCAGCGTCAGAGGTTACAAGTATCCCAGCAGGAATGCAAATATGAGAGACTATGTCCTCTGGCACTTCCCATTAGGCCACACTACCTTCAGAAACTCTCCAGTGGTTTTTGACACACCTCTGTGTTTCAAACTTCATTTTCTTCATTTGTAAAATTGTCACTTCTAAAGTCCAGACTAATGTTCAAATTTCATGAAACCTAAGATTCTTGTGGGACTCAATACAAATATATCAATAAGTAAAACAGCCACTGCTCAATACAAAATTAACTGGAGGAGAAAGTTCACAGAAAACAGAAATTAAAATTGCCTGTGAATAAAACAAAAGTTGCTCAACTTAACTTCTAATTTAAGACATAAAATTTTTAACATGAGTAATTAGCATTTTCACTGCTGAGATGGGCAAAGATTGTGGGAAAGAGATACACTTACATACTGCATTTTTCCATGTATAAGACAATACTTTTGTCTAAAATTGTTAGACCAAAAATCGGGGGTTATCTTATACATGGGATTAACCTGTGTATTGATTTCTTAATGTTGGGTTAGAAAAGTAGGGGTTGTCTTATACATGGGGGCATCTTATATACAGATAAACAAGGTATTTTAGGGGGCACTATAAATGGACATGAACTCTTTGGAGGCAATTTGGTAATATTAATCAAAATTACAAGTGGGGGATGCTGGGATAGCTCAAAAGGTTAAGCGCTTGCCTTGTAACTACAAAGTTCGGGGATTGAATCCCAACCCTGGCCCATGAAAACCCATATGCTGAACTGTGGTGCAGTTGGTAACCACCAGTTGGTGGAGAAGGTTCTTGCTTCCAATGTGGGAGGGCTCCAGTTCAGTTCCCGGGCCCTCCGGGCCCTCCTGCTTCTCTCTCTCTCTCTCTTTCTCTCTCTCTAACACTAAAATAAATTTAAAAAATTATAAAGGGGCACAGCATTTTATCCCAGAATTTCACTTCTAGATTTTATCCTACAGACAGATCCTATGTGCACAAAGTAAATGCAGGTACACGTTCACTGAAGCATTGGTTGAAACAGCAAAAAACTAGACTCCACATAAATAACCATTAATAGGGGGTTGGTTAGATAAGTTAAAGTAGGCCCAGACCACAGACTTCCATGCAGTGTGTGAAAAGAACAGTAGATAAACATAGCCATTATGAAATAATTTCATGGACATAAAGTAAAAACAGTAAGAAGTAAAAACCAAAAACAAAAAATAATAAATGCACACATGCTCCTAGTATTTCCATTTCTAGCAGGCAATACGAAAAATTAGTAAGAATGGTTATCTCTATGGAAAAAGCTGCAAGTCTGGGATTGAAGGGACATAGGTTTACCATGAATTCTTTTTTTTTTATCATATAACTACCTTAAAAAATGATTATAATAAATAGGAATATCTAGAGTCACTGAAGAACTCTCTAAATGTGAGGCTTACTCCAGCAAACAAGAAAAAAAAAAGCATAATGACAGGGACTGTTTCTAAATGTCAGAATTCTTTAGAATATGTTAACCCCCCCCCCCAGATGGTTGTGTGTGTGTGTGTGTGTGTGTGTGTGTGTGTGTTTTAATCTACAAGAACAACAAATGCAGCACAAGGACCTCCAGTGTGCCGGATGCGATAGAAGTGCTAAAAAGGAATGTTTCCCCCTCTCACTCACTCTCTCTCTGAATCTTCCAAAATACAAGTTTTCACATGCTGGGGCATGTTGTGACAAGTCAGTCAAATGAATGATAAAGGTGATAATTCCAAGAGTACGAGCATATGCAATACATCCATTTCTTAGTTGTAAAGACTCATTCAAACTAAACAAATTCTATGCTTAACTAAACTATCAACTCTGGATTATAAAGCAGTAATATAAACTATCAAATATTTACAACCCACAATGTTGAATTTTGAGATTGAGACGTTACCTATCTATTAATAGCACCAAAATTATTTGTGAAATTAACAAGAGATTAAGGATCTAATCCTAAACAAAGTAAGCTACTATCAAATCAGTAGAATATACTTACTAGGTACCAGATTTTGAATGTACTCCAGAAAATCTGCTAATAGGAAAAAACTACAAAAATTCCTAGGAAACCTAATTGAGAAGTAGTACAAATATAAGAGAAAAAAAATGTTTAAGCACTATGGTACCAATCTTATTCCAGGATCATGAAAACTCTGAGTCATTACGTACTATTCTGTTAGATTATTTTCTCGTACATGGTACATCAACAAATTCATCTCCTCTGCATCTTAGTACAAATAACTTTAATATAGAGGGTATAACTCATATATTAAACAATAAAAATAAAAACCATATTTTCAGATGAATAATATTAGGCAAAACAAAATTAAAAGAAAAATAGCTATCCTTCTTTAGTTGCTGGGTAAATACAGTTAATATATTAATCTACTTATGTTTGAATCTGTCCAATGTGGAAGATGACACATGTATACATTACTAGAAATTTTAGCATAGCACTAATAGCACTGAATTCAATGTATCAGAATAAAGAATTGATATTTAAAAAAATAAAATGTACCTTTCATCTGGGTAGCAAAATTCAGTGCCAATTTTGCAAAGAGATCTGGATTTTCAAACTTGTCCTCCTTAACTTTTAACCAGAAACAGTTCTCAGATAATTCTTTGGGTTCAATCTGAAACAAAAATAACAAAGATAAGTCTCTAAGATATTACTTTATATTACATTTTTCAGAGAATTCATTTTAACCAAGATTGAATGACAGTTCCTTTATTCATCCACCTACTAAACCAATTTTAGGATCTATGAAAATAATACTTTTTACGTAAATAATCATTGAGGAATTCATAACGTTCTATCAGTATATAGAAAAGGTACATGAGTGCCATGGGCCATGTAGCAATTTACATTTCACAAAATCTTTTACAGAAAAAAAAAATCTTCTACAGGAAAGAATCTTAAAAATAATTTAGCAAATCTCTTTCCAACTCATATGTATTCTTGGTCCTGGATTCTTAAATATAGGGAACCTGGTATTCAAAAATGTGAATTCCCCATGTTTACTGACTATGTTAAAGGCAATAACCATAATAAATGTTGACATATGATTTGCATACGAGGGATGTCCAGAAAGTATCCAGCCATGTAACTGTTCTTATTATATTGACAATGGCTGGCTTTTTTTCTGGACAGCCCTGTGTATTAACTCATCTAATCTGATCCTTTGAGTAAGGAACTACCGGTATTATTATCTCCATGTTACTGATAAAGAAACTGAGCCCCAGAAAGTTCAAGTGGCTGACCAAGCTAGTAAATAGCAAAGATGTAATTTACCTCCAGGCTGTGTAACTCCAGAGAATTGTGCTTTCAGCTGTTACACTGAAACACAAGATTAGAACTAGGTGTTTTTCAGTAAATTATGTTGCTTTGACACATAAGTACCTATGTGTATGCTAAATTTTTAAATTAACATACAAGGGATACCCCCCAAAAAACAGAATGAACTTCTGAAGGGTGGGCCCCTTGTAGTACAGGCTTCCCCTGCTAGGTGAGTGTTCTAGGAACCCATCTACATCCATGTACCAGCTGGCGTGGCTGTGAGAGTTTGTGTTCGGCTTCAGGGAAGACTGTGTCAGCGCATTTGCCCATTTCATGATGGGTGATTGACATGAACAATGTGCACCATGATGACACACCTGCCCACACCACTCTGGGTGTTCAGCATTTTTGAGCAAAAACAGCATGACCCCCCATGCTCCACCCTTCCTAGTCACTCAATCACATCCCAAGCAACTCTTTTTTGTTTCCCCAGATGAAAAGTGTCCTCAAAGGGAAATGTTTTGCCGATGTGAAAGAGGTGAGACTAAAAACAGCAGAAGCACTCAAAAGCATCAAAAGCAACATGTTCAAAAACTGCTTTGAGCAGTAGAAAAAGCATCTTGATAGGTGTAGTGCATCAAACAGAAAGGACTTTGAAGGTGACTGAAGTTCAAACACGTAAGAGTCAAGATACATTTGTTTTATAAATAAATTCTGGGTTTTTTGGGGTCCCCCTCACATGACTGGATTTACACACTGGACAAATAGAAATTCTGGATTCTTACAGTTAGGTGAATTATGGATAATTTTTTAAAAAGAAAAAAACTACATTTTAAAACCACTTATACTTCATTTAATTTTATGACCAAAGCAGAAGTATATGCATAACTTTAAAACTGATTTAACTATTATTCTGGTCAAACCAATTTACTATGTAGATACTATCAGATATCACTCTAAGTATGTTCTTGGATAAGTCCATTTCCCCAAATGGTGGTCTAGGTAATTATATTTTCATTAGAAGATTAGTTCCTAGTAAATGTGGATTATATCTATCTTAATAAGCTTTTATAAGACATATCAGTTGATAATATTAAAGAAAAATAACATTCAAAAGAAAAAAAAGTGCATACATACCAAAAATAATTAGGTTATGTCACTATTGAATACTTTCACCTATCCCACACTAGCTGAAAGTTTAAAACTAAAAAAAAAAATCATTCTCTAAGAACAAAAATAACTAAGATAAAAAGGCCCCATAAAAAGACTATATTTGTGAATGTTATACTTAAAGTTTACAGTGGTAAAAGCACCAAAATTAGTTTTTATTTGGTAACATATTTCATACATTATTCTCTAATACCACTTTCCCTTTGATTTCCCTTCTGCATTCTACATGGATTTCAACTTACCTTTGCTGTTTCCAATTCTCTAGGTACTAGACTGAAAGAGGACATAGATGGAGAGCTTACAAACACAGGCGGAGTCGGGAGTGTGTACTCAGACATTCTATAACCCTCCTACGTAGCAGTACAGGCATTCCTACATTAATGATTGACAGCTCGTCGTAGTATTACCTTTGACCAGTTGATTCTCTTCATGGACACTTCAGGTTTATATATTTTCTTCTGCTTCATTCCATAAGGCAGATCCATTGGTGCTCCAGGGGGTGGAGGGATTCCTCCGAGGGGGGGTGGGGGAGGAGGTCCCCCAAACAAAGGCGGTGGCGGTGGTGGTAGTATACCACCGGTCATTCCAGGTAAGGGAGGTGGCAGCGGAGGTGGGGGGCCTCCCCCAGGCAGAGGCGGCGGTGGTGGGGGTGGGGGTGGCCCAGCCCCTGGCAATGGAGGTGGTGGTGGGGGACCTGCATTTCCTGAGGCACCTGGGACTCCCTGAAATAGATACAACCCAATGTTTAAGTGCTTAAGGTAAACTATGGCAGCAAAGAGAACTTGGCATTAGATTTGTGCTTTAAGACTGGCTGTGCTTATTTAACTTAGCAATATCTAAGGGCTTAAGAGTACACAGAAAAGATTGGCATAGGTTTCTGATAAGCATTAAAAACCCCAGATGCTGACCACTTCTGCTAACATGCGAATGCTAGGAGAGTTGTCATCCTCAAAGATTTTGTGAAACACTCCTCCAAAATAATGAAAAATTTCTTTTTGTTATAAATATATGCAAAGAAGAAGTATTATGTATGGCTTGTGCCATTTAGAGTAGTTGGTTTAAACATGAGATAATTAATACATAAAAGGTCAAACATTTGATTCCCTTGGGGCCAATTAGCTTTACACCAAGAGTATGTATTCTAATACCAGTAATTAATACTAATAACACTATTTGCATAACTTATTTCTACCACCAGAAAGTACCTTCAAACTCATTCCTTAACATGATGGATGACAGATGAAGGGAAACATAGTTTCCATATTGTTCCCTTTTTTTGATGATTGATCTGTACCTCTTGCTTTAAACCATTACTGGTAACAGTGGGTCACTTTCCAAAAAAATGAATATAAAAGTAAAGTTGCTTATGATGAACATTCCTAAGAAACTCCTACCAATGAACAGATATCTTTCATAATCAAATTATGACATTAACTGAATGAAAGTTTTAAAAGCAATGGAATTTTTTTGTGTAGTGTTATTTTTATTTGGAGAACAAGTCTTCTTATCCTCACTAATAATATGAATTTCCTAATAGGACTACTTAATTGTGCTAAACATATAAACATCTTGACAGAATAAGTAAATTGAAGCATATTTCTGGAACAATCAATTTAAATAATTATCTATTTTCAAGATTATTAAAAATTATAAATCACAGGTAGATAGAATCACAGGAATGTTTCTCATATTATTCAATGTGCATTGTCCATATACTTTATTGACATATGAATGTTTATGCGTTTTAAACCTCTCTTTAATTCTTCCTAATTTCAGGAGAGGATAGCATTCCACAAGGATTAAAATGTGTAAAATTCTTTTCATTTTAGTTTTAGTGCAGCAAAACAAAAAACAGTCTGACTTTTTACAATATTGATTGAAATCAAAGAAATTCTATGAAAATTTAAATAATTTTTATGAAAACTTGAGGATATTAATAATTTTCCCTACAAGCTTTCTGCTTTCTGTATAAATAGATTTGCTGAATAATTTAAAAGGTAAAATGTATATCCCATTTTTATATTAGCAGACAGCAAAATAAAGTTCATACATGTTTGTAAACATCAAATTTAGCATCTGTTACATCATATTTATGATATGAAATGTGTAGAATGACAGAAATGGTACTACTTTCAAATAGGATTTTACTCAAGTTAAATACATATTTTATGAATTTAGTAGAGAAACTCAAATGTTTATATTAAATGCCAGCAGGCTTTAAAAATCAAATCATATCAGCCCTTTCTTTCCCTCCCACTACACCTGGGAACAGAATAATTAAATTAGGCTACAAGAGAGTATAGAGAACTGAATATGACAAATGAATAATTTAATACTGGACACAATTTTGGGAGCACCAGAAAGTACTGTGTGACTTTGTCCCTTTAAAGATGGGCTAATTTAACAATAAATAAGCAACTAAGTACTCAGTAAGTGGTAAGGCCCTGTGCTAGGTGCATAAGGGCCCTGAATAAGAATAAGTAGATGCTGTCTTCAAGGTGTTTATGATCTAGTGTCTCTGTTCCCAATCAGTGGTATGCATGACCCCAGGGTACAGGCTGGGCCATTCAGGGATACACAACAAATAATCAGTATGGGTAATCATGAAAAAGCAAGTAAAAAATGCAAAACTTTATGAAACAACAAATGTTAAATTAGAATCACCGTTAATGGAGACACTTCAAAATTAGTTCAAAGTAGCAAGTGATTGATGAAGGCTTGGCTATGAACCCTTCCTCTAGACTGATCCTCTACCTATCATTATGCACAATTTCAGAACAGTCCATTTGCCATGTGCTTAGAATTTTCCCAAAATTATAAATACATCTCTAGGCAGACTGATCAGTTTAGTTACTGACTGAGCAAAAGTTCACGGTCTTTACCTCATTGTCACTATTTTACATTAAGATAGGCACTGAAAAAAAGTGTTAGAACTTAAAAAACAGCTGTTTTTTTTTAAAAAAAAAACAAGGGGTATGATTTATAGAAATGGGTTTAAGAGGGGTTCACAAGAAAAAGCAGGTTGGGAACCACTGCTCTAGAGGAAGAAACAAAGCGGGTGCACAAGCAAATGTGATGAGTGGTCTACGAAAGTGACAGATGAGTTCACAGAAATTGCAGAATGGAGTTATTGGTGGAGCTTTCCAAAGATGGCTTTACTGAGCTGATCATGAAAGGAACTATTTTGCAGGCACAGAAGAGCTAGGGAGAAAAAACGTAAGTCTCATTTCTCAACTAAGTTCCGGGAAAACACCATTTTCCAGGAGATGTTAATAGGTGATCTGAGACAAAGAGTTAAGTGAGCTTGAGAAAGCTGCATGAAGAAGAGTGAGGCCAGTTTCTTCAATGGAGGACATCTCAGACCCTTTAATATGCTAATGAGGACTGTGAACCTCCCAGAGGAGAATTTCAAGTGTACCAAATTTATTGGACTATGGAATGCTTTCCTCGTGAAAAACCTATTAGCATCTCTGTAACTAATGTCTGAGAAATGCTGGCAGAAGTGTGGAGACAGTAAATTCGAAATGTGATGGGACGAAGGGTGACTTAGGTGCCACAGAGGCGCTAGTGAGCGGAGCTGTCGGGAGCCTGGGCTGCAAAGGGGAGATAAGGGAGCCCATGATAGAAGGCCTTCAAATTCCTGGTAAGGAGATTTGTAGTTAATCCTGAATGCACTAGGCAACCACTAAACATATGAAACTCTGGAGTGACAATAATCAGGGCAGTGTTTTAGGAAGAATAATTTGCCACTGACAATAAGGATGAATCTTTGGAGGAAGAGAATATAGACAGGGAGAAAAGTTAGGAAACAATTGTAATATTCTGGGCAGAATGTAATGAGAGTGACCCTGGGCGATTCTGGGTTTTGATGCAAGGGAGAAAGAGCTGACATAAAACAGCAACAAGCTTAATTTGTCAGGTAGCCGGGAAGGGAAAAGGCAAAGAAAACTCCATCTTCATGATCAAAAAACTGGTAATTACATTTAAACAAATAAGAATGGAGACCAAGCTGGTTGGAAGAAATATAGGTAAGCACAAATAATAAATTTAACATCAACATACATCAGTGCCTTCCAAGGCAGAAAGCTAACCAAGAGCTGGAAATATAAGACCAACTCAGAACACAAAACACCTACTAAAAAGTGATATTTGAGTTTATAAAATTAAGTGGGATATTAGTGCAAGAGAGAAAAGAACAGAGGACAGAACATTGGAAAATGTCATCATTTGGGAAAGGGTCAAAAACATAAAGAGAAACCAAGAAGGAAGTCACATGATAGCAAAAGATAAAGATTTAGTCTAAGCTTATCCAACCTGTGGCCCATGGGCCACATGTGGCCCAGGATAGCTTTGTATAAGGCCCAACAATAATTCATAAACTTTCCTAAAAGATTATAAAAATTTTTTTGGCGATTTTATTTTTAAATCATTAGCTATTGTTAGTGTATTTTGTGTGTGATCCAAGACAATTCTTCTTCCAATGTGGCCCAGGGAATCCAAAAGGTTGGATACCTCTGATTTAGTTGAAAAGAAACGATCAGGTATTATAGATGAGTGAAACAGGCTACGGATAGGAAAAGGCCACTGCATAAGGTACTTGGGGGTTCCTTGGTGACTTTAAAGTCACCTTTCCAAAGACTGACAGAAACAGACCTAATCAATCAACTAACACCCGAGGATTCACTATGTTGTCATCTTACATTTCTAAATATTCATTTAAAACAGAAAATGTGCTGAGAGTACTTAAATCCATTCAAAAGCTTATACCCCATGATTAAGATTTTAAGTGTCTATCTGGCAGCTTTTTTACCATAGAAAATGTAGGTGTCAATGATTTTCGGGTTTGAAATATTCAGAAAGGAACCAAAGTTGTGCTACCCTGCAGCTGCCTTTTGGGGCTATTGATTTTAAGCTGTTTATTAAGAAACAAGACTCAGAAAGAACCTTTGGCCCTTTCCCTGCTTTCCTGCCCAAGAGATTCACACAGAAAATCCTGCTTCAAGAATGAAATTTTAAAATGCTTGCCTTGGCCTAAATTGGGGTGGGGGGGACAGGGGGGTTTCAGGCAGGTACCTGTTGGCTAGGTACCCCCTGTGTCCCATTGCTCCTGAGTTGCCCAGCAAGAATGTTCCTGCCATGGCCATTCCCTTCTTCCCCAACTACCTATGAATCACCCATTCTCACTTCAGAAATCTAATACCCACCCCTGCTTTTCTCCTTTGTCCTAAATGTCATATGTACCTAATATAGACTCACTGTTTGGGGAATTCATGCTTATGTGAATTCCCCATGCACACTCATTAATATCTGATTTTCTCCTGTTAATCTACCTCTGTTAATTTGATTATTAGCCCAGATAGAAGAACTTGGAAGGTGAGAGGGAAAGTAGTAATGGTTTTCCTAGCTCCCACAATTCCATTAAATATATTCAGACCTCTTTAAGCCACTAATATTTTTATCCAAACCTTAAAATGATTTCTTGTCCTGGAAAATCAAATTGGTAGTTATTGCAATGAAAATGTGAAAATGTCAAAAGTCTGCTTCTGGTCACCTTTTTTCCTTCCACCTAACGAGATAATTTTCTACCACTGAACTCTCTGGGACATGACATGAAGTCTGTATCTTCTTTCATTACCTGGGTTCGAAGTTGCTGGATTTCTGTTTCAAGCTCTTTGATTTTTCCTTCTCTTTTCTGAAGCTCTGCTTGGGCTTCCTGCCGAGCTGTGAATTCTTCATCAAACTGCAATGACCACCACCATAAATGTTCATTTAATAACATATTGAGAAAGCTTTAAACAACATTACCGGTATGTATTAAACAGGAGGAATGTCTCTTGCTTCACCGAATTCCCAGATCACTCAAAAAAATCCCAAGAATTTTCACAACAATTACTTTAATGATTTCTTTTGGACAATTATTGATTGTTTTCATGACAATTAAGCACTCGTGGGGGTCAGGGGATTGCTTATGGTGATAGAAGAAAAGAAATATGCCCCCAACATCAGGCAAATAAACCACTTTTGACTGCTGAAAAAAAAAGTGTGTGAGTATATATATATACATCCAAGTTTTAAAGGCAGGAAACTAAGAAGTCTCTCTTCATAGACAATGGATTTTTTTTTTTTTGTTACTGAAACTTAGGCTTTAGAATTATTCATGTTTTTAAGTGTTTCATCCCGTACTTTCAAATTATTCAATTAGAAAATGAAACCTAAAAATTAGGCATCAAGCTATTCAACTCCTTAACCATATTTAAACTTGAAAAGAGATTGCACTTTCAGAAATACTCAAAGAGATGTACATTAATACAAATTAGAATATTTCTATTATAATCATATTTGTCTAGCATCCAAAAAGGAGTACTACACAAAATCTGACAATAGAATAATATACGTTTTAATGGCATTCTCCTTCAGATGATTAACCAGAACACTTAGATAACATGTTACAAGAGGGAAATGAGAGGTTTAATTACAGTGTGCTATGCCTAAGAGATCATCTAAGTGGTGAATATCCATTTACTGCACCCCACCCAGCCCTTACCTCAGTCAGGGCATTAAGCAGGCCCAAACAAGCATGCATGCATAGAACACGTGCCCTTTATTGTCAATATCACTTCATATCATTTTAGAAGTCTATATACAGTATTCCAATGATGTTATACCTGTTTTTTTTTTTTTTTTTTTTAATTTTTTTTTTTTTAAAGTTTTATTTATTAATTTTTTGACAGAGAGAGAGAGAGAGAGAGAGAGAGAGATGCAGAGACAGAGACAGAGAGAGAACTGAACTGGGGGAGCTCCCCAGCTCAGCACATGGGTCCGCCCGGGCCGGGGCTGGGATTCGATCCTCAGTCCCCGGTGCTGCAAAGTGAGCGCTTAACCCACTGAG
>PVKE010037979.1:0-15651 GCA_004027555.1 Craseonycteris thonglongyai
GTGATGGAAAGTGAGCTGATTCTGGGTGGTGAGCACATAATGCGATGTATAGACAATGTAATTGTAGAACTGTACACCTGGAAACAATGTAATTGATATCAATCAATGTCACCCCAATAAATGTAACAATAAAATAAATAAATAAATTCAAATAAATAAATAAATAAATAAAGCAATTTTCTAACTCTTTCTCTGGAAGGGCCGTCAGAGTCATCATGTTATTACCCCTGATGTCCTGAATGTCATCAAGATGTCTTCCTTTCAATATTTCCTTTATTTTCGGGTAATGAAAAATGTCATTGGGGCCAGATAAGGTGAGTGGGGAGGGTGTTCCAACACAGTTATTTGTTGACTGGCTAAAAACTCCTTCACACACAGTTCCATATGAGCTGGTGCATTGTCATGATGCAAGAGTCATGAGTTGTTGGCCAAAAGTTCAGGTCATTTTCCTCTAATTTTTTCATGCAACCTTTTGTGCACTTCCAAATAGTCAACTTGGTTGACTGTCTACTTGGTACAAATTCATAATGAACAATCCCTCTGATATCAAAAAAGGTGAGCAACATCGTTTTGACTCTTGATTTGGACCGATGGAACTTTTTTGGTTGTGGAGAATTGGCTGACTTCCATTGTGCACTTGGACACTTTGTTTCAGGGTCGTATTGGTACAGCCATGTTTCATCGTCAGTGATAACATGGCCTAAAACATCATCTTTGCCTCTCAAGAGGGTCTTGGCAAACTTCAACTCTCTTTAGCTTTTGTTCATTGGTGAGCTCCTTCAGGACCATTTTTGCACGCACCTTTCTCATGCCAAGGTTGTCAGTGAAGATTTTCCTGTTTCTCTATCAATGTTTACTTGGTCTGCTATGCTTCTCAGTCAGCTGATGATTTTGACACACAATTTGATAAATATTTGCAATGTTTTCATCAGTTCTACTTGTTCCTGCCCTCCCTGACCTCTCCTCATCAGTGACTCTTTCTCTCTCCTCAGAAAAATGTTAATCCATTTGTACACTGCCATTTTCTTCATGGCATGATCCTCATAAACTTGGACTAAACTGTCCCTGATTTCACTTCCACTCTTGCTAAGTTTAACAAGAAATTGTACGTTTGTTTATTGCTCTAATTTAAGCTTCAATATTCTCATGATGGCACACAAAAATATACAACAACAATAATGAACGCCACTCAGCAAGACATGTCAACACAAACACAGCTGTGAGACTCAGATATACCAACATTATAAAACTTTACTGAGTTGTGTGTACAGTGCTGCCAGTGTAAGCTCACAATGGCAAGTTCGCAAACTTAATTGTCAGACCTTGTATACGTCTTGTTCTTGATTTGACCTTGATTTGAAATGAAAATCAAATGTGGTATTTCAGTTCCTGTAAGAAATTTGAATTTAATTTTTTAATCTCCCCCCAAAGCTAAATTAAATGGGAATGTCAAATTTTCTGATTATTGTTACATACACTAATATTTAAGAGTATGTAAATGTAAACATGAGCTTCAACTAACTTTAGTTCTTTTAAAGAATGAATATTATATAAATTCCAGGAAACTCCTGGCTGTGTTAAAGAGCAACAGTCTGATCTTCTACTCTAACCCTGATTTGCAGTTAATCAGATTTCTAGATGCGCAATCTTAATCCTCCTTCAGTTGTACTCCAAAATTAGTTCCAGATGGGTTGGTGATCCATATGTGACAAAACAACAAGTCTTCTAGAACAGCAGTCCTCTACCTTTTTGGCATCAGGGACCATTGTCATAGAAGACAATTTTTCCATGATTCCAATTTTCCATGATTCCAATTTTCCCATGATTACATTGTGATATATAATGAAACAATTATACAACTCACCATAACGCAGCATCAGTGGAGCCCTGAGCTTGTTTTCCTGCAACTAGATGGTCCCATGTGAGAAAGTGTGCGGTGCGGGGAAGAGGCGCAGGTGGACATGGTCAATAACATAATGGACGGGCCACACACAGGCTACAATAAGTGTTGGATTCTGACTTAAAACCTGCCACCAGATGCAGCTGTACAATTGAAGTACATCAACTCACTTGTCACTATAAAGTCTGCCACCAGATGCAGCTTAATTGTCACTTGCCACTCACTGATAGGGTTTTGATATGAGTCTGCAAACAATTGACTTACTATGGCCTCTGTGCAGTCAAATCTCTCTGCTAATATTACTTGTATTTGCAGCTGCTCCCCAGCACAAGCATCACCTCCTCAGCTCCACCTCAGATCATCAGGCATTAGAGTCTCGTAAGGAGCTACAACCTAGATCCCTCACATGTGCAGTTCACAATAGGGTTCACACTTCTATGAGAATCTAACACCTCTGCCAATCTGATGGGAGACAGAGCTCAGGAAGTAATGTGAGGGATGGGGAGCAGCTGTAAATACAGATGAAGTTTTGCTCACTTGCTCCCCCCACTCACCTCCTGCTAAGCGACCCAGTTCCTAACAGGGGGTTGGGACCCCTGTTCTAGAAGATTGTGTTGGAGAAATTCTGGACCTTGGGATAGAGATTTTTTTTTTAAACGGGGCACATTAAAACCAATTATAAAAGAAATGACTAAATAAATTAGACTACATTAAAATGAATAACTTTTATTTTTTAAAATACCATTCAGAATAGAAAAGTAAGGCATAGCATAGGTAATGCTACTTGCAACACATATAGTTAATAAAGGGTTTATTTAAAGAATGTTTAAAGAATTCCTGCACAGCAATAAGAGAAATGCAGAGAACCCAATAGAAAATTGGGCAGGAGATATGATGGCACATCACAAAGGAAAGTATTCAAATGACCCATAGGCACATGAGAAAATGATCAACCTCAATGAATATAAAGAAATGCAAATAAAACCATAATGAGATACCCACCAGAATGGCCAACTTAAAAAGATCAACATAGCAAGTATTGATGACAAAGTGGAGTAATAAGAACTTAATTTCTGGTGGGAATGTAGACTAATAGAACCATTTTGAAAAATTGTTTCGCATTTTGACTCCCAACTTATGGGCCATCTGTATATCATACATCCCAGCAATTCCACTATTCGCTATACACACGATAGAAATGAGTGACGTGCATAACAACATATACACATATATACAATATGTACAATATAACAATGTTCATAGTAGCATTATTCCTAATGGCCAAAATCTGGAAAGAACAAAATACTATCAACAGGGGAAGCCCGGGTGGCTCATCAGGTTAAGCGCTTGCTTTGCAGCCCTGGGGATCGAGGATCGAATCCTGGCCCCGACCCGTGCGAACCCATATGCTGAACTGTGGTGTGCTTCCCACGTAGGAGGCCCCCAGTTCAGTTCTCACACCCTGATTTGACCCCTGGCTCGAGGGGGCATGCCTCCCATGCTGGAGGCCCCCAGCCCAGTTCCTGCCCTGTGCAGCCCCCACCCACTTGTGTGGAATGAAACCATGTCAAAAACTGATGATGTACAACTATGGAGACTGCTCAGGGCCCTCCCCCTTTTCTCTGTCTTTCTCTGTCTCTGTCTTCTCTGTCTCTGTCAAAAAAATAAAATAAATCTTAAAAAAAAACTATCAACAGTAGAACGGGCCAATAAATGGTCATATCCATACAATGGAATATAGTACAATGAAAATGAATAAAATATAGCTCTGTGCAACAACATGAATAAGACTCAGAAGTATAATTTTGCCTGGATGAAGTCAGACACACAAGAATGCATTCCATGTAATTTCATTTATATAAAATCCTAAAGCAAGCAAAATAAACTTTGGGGTTGGTGAGCATGTGGAGGTGCTGGGAGGGTGACATGTTGGCAGAGGGCATGGGGGCTGGGCCCCTCCCCCACACCTCACCCTCTGCATCTCTTCCATCTGGCTGTTCCTGAGTTATATCCTTTTATAATAAACCAGTGATCTAGTAAGTAAAAAATAAAAATAGAAGTGCAAAAATAAAGCAGGCAAAAAAAAATCTGTTGTTGGGAGTTACAGTATTGGTTACCCTTGGGGAAGTAATGACCAAGGGGCTTCGCAGGGACCTCTGGATTGCTGGTAATGTTTTTTTTTCTTGATCAGGGTGCTCATCAAACAGGTGTGATTATTTTATTAAAATTCATCAAGCTGGACTTTATGATTTGTTCACTTTTCTGTACACATGCTATACTTAATAAAATGTTTCTTAAAAATAATGCATTCCTAGGAAGCCAGGATGGCTCAGTGGGTTGAGTGCTTACTTTTGCAGCCCTGGGGACTGAGAATCGAATCCCGGCCCCAGCCCGTGTGGACTCATATGCTGAACTGGGGAGTGCCCCCAGTTCGGTTCTCACCCGGATGAGACCCCAGCCCAGTTCCTGCCCTGTGCAGCCCCGCGCCCACCTGTGGAATGAAACTATGTGGAAAAGCCAATGATGTGCAACTATGGAGACTGTTCTGGGCCCTCCCCCTTCTCTCTGTCTCTGTATCTCTCTCTCTGTCAGAAACAATGCAAATAAATCTTAAAATAATAATAATAATGCATTTCTCCCCATTGCTCTGGAGAACTCCAGACCTACCTCTCTTTGCAGGGTGCCTTGAGAAAGCATCTTCTTCCATTCATTAGTCTTCTCATTCATAGAATGAAGACAATTCATTTACGGTATTCAATAAAGATTTCCTATGCTCCTAATACATCAGGCAGTATCGAAATATTTGGGAAACATCAGTGAAGTAAGCATAGAGATTCCTGCCCTCTTGGAGCTTCAATTTTAGAGATGAGGGAAAGACAAGCCATACATACAAACAAACATACATACACACATATATACATAAAACAAGATGCTTGCAGGTAGTAACTGCTATGGCAAAAAGAAAACTTAGAGAAGGACAAGAAGGACCAGGAATGTAAAGTAGGCCAGTTGCAATATGTAATAGGGTAAAAAATATATAGTATTTTAAATTGTGACAGGCGCTAAGGAGAGGCATAAAGCAGGACAGAGAAGTTGTGTAGGTGTACGTCAGGGAGGTAATTGCAATTGTAGAAAGACATGGCATGCCTCACTGAGAAAGGGACATCTGAGTCAAGACCCAAAGTCACCTATTAAGCCAGGCAAAAGATATTGGGAGGAAGCCAGGGCCAGGCAGCAAGAACATAGTTCAGACCTGAGACAGAAATGTACCTACCTGCTTTGTTTCAGAAATTACAAATTGGTGAGTATGGCCCGAGCAGAGTGAGCAATTTGGAGAATAGTAGATGAGATCAGAATGTTTACAGAGTACCAAATTGGTTATGACCTTTTTTCTTTTCTTTAAATTATTATTTTATTTATTTTTTGGTTATATCTCATTTTCTTTTCCTTCCTTCCTTCCTTCCTACTTCCTTCTTTTCCTTCCTTCCTTCCTTCCTTCTTTTCTTTCTTTCTTTCTTTCTTCTTTCTTTTTTGACCCCTCCCTTTCTCCTCTCTACCCTCTTTATCCCCTTTACCCTCTGGTTATCACTAATTGTTGTCTATGTCAATGAGTTTTTGTTTCTTTGTTTGTCTTGTACCTTTGTTGCTTTCCGTTTTGTATCCCACATATGAGTGAAGTCACATGGTACTTAATTTTTTTGTCTGACTTATTTCACTCAGCACAATAATCTCAAGATCCATCTGTGTTTCTGCAAATAGCAGTATTTCATCTTTTCTTATGGCTGAATAGTATTCCATTGTGTAAATGTACCACATCTTTATCCAATCATCTATCAAAGGACACTTTGGTTGTTTCCATGTTGTGGCCACTGTGAATAATTCTGCAATGAACATCAGAGCACATATACAAGTATTTTTGTGGAAAAAAATTTTCAGATTTTTTTGTGTAGATGCCCAGAAGAGGGATTGCTGGATCATATGATAATTCTATTCTTCTTCTTTTTTTTTATTTTAAGATTTATTTTATTGTTTGATGAGAGAAAGAGAGAGAGAGAGAGAGAGAGAGAGAGAGAGAGAGACCCAGAGCAATCCCCACAGCAGCACATCTTTCATTCCGATATAGTTTCATTCCACACAGGTGAACATGCGCCTGTGCAGGGCAGGAACTGAACCAGGGGCCTCCCACATGGGAAGCACACCACAGTTCAGCATATGGGTCTGCATGGGCCTGGGCCAGGACTCAATCCCCAGACCTTGCAGCTGCAAGATGAGCGCTCAACCTGCTGAGCCGTTCCCTATTCTTAGTTTTTTTGAGGAATCTCCATACTGTTTTCCATAGTGGTTGCACCAATTTACATTCCCCCCAGCAGTGTATGAGGGTTTATTTTTCTCCACAGTCTTTCTAACACTTATTGTTTATCTTGTTGATTATAGCCATTCTAACAGGTATGAATTGATATCTCATTTTGGTTTTGATTTGCATTTCCCTAATAGCTAGTGGAGTTGAGCATTTTTTCATATATATTTTGGTCATTTGTATATCAGCTTGGGAGAAGTGTCTGTTCAGGTCCTCTGCCCTTTTTTTGTTTGATTGTTTTGCTGTTGTTGTTACTGTTGTTGTTAAGTTGACCAAGTTCTTTATATAGTTTGGCTATTAGCTCCTTATTGGAGGCATTGTTTGCAAATATTTTCTCCCATACTGGCTGCCTCTTTGTTTTGGTGATGGTTTCTTTCACTGTGCAGAAGCTTTTTAGTTTGACATAATCCCATTCATTTATTTTGCTTTTAATTCCCCTTGCTTTTGAGGTCAAATTTGTAAATTCCTCTCTGAACTCAAGTTCCGTGAGTTTAGTACTGATGTTTGCTTCAATGCATTTTCATGTTTCACGTCTTATGTTTGGGTCTTTGACCCAATTTGAGTTAATTTTAATATACAGTGATTGATAGATGGTAGTCCAGATTCATTCTTTTGCATGTGGCTTTACAATTTTCTTAGCACTATTTATTAAAGAGGATTTCTTTTCTCCATTGTATGTTTTTGACTCCTTTGTTGAAAATTATCTGTCCCTATATATGTGGGTTATTTCTGAGTTTTCAATTCTATTCCTTTGGTCTGTGTGTCTGTTTTTCTGCAAATACCAAGTTGTTTTGATTATTATCACTTTGTAGTATAGACTTAAGTTGGGGAATGTGATGACTCCAGCCTTGTTTGGTTTTTTTTCCCCATAGGATAGCTTTTCCTATTTTGGGTCGGTCTTTTGTAGTTCATACAAATCTGATGATTTTTTAAAATTTTATTGTTTTTGACAGAAAGAGAGAGACAATGAGAAGGAGGAGGGGGAAGAGCAGTCTCTACAGCTGCACATCATTAGTTTTCTATATAGTTTCACAGGTGGGCTCAGGATTGCACAGGGCAGGAACCGGGCTGGGGTCTTCCACGTGGGAGGCATGCCTCCCACCCCACGAGCTGCGGGGCTCCTACATTGAAAGCATGCCCGGGGCAGGAGTAGAACCAGGGGTCTCCTACATGGAAAGCTCACCCCGCTGAGAACTGAACTGGGGCCACACCTCAGTTCAGCACATGGGTCTGCACAGGCCAGAGCCAGGACCGAAACTCGATCCTCAAAACTGGGGGCAGGAAAGGGAGCGCTCAACCCACTGAGCCATCCTGGCATCCCCTCAATGAAACTTATTGTAGCCTCTGCTGCAGTGACTAGCAGGCTTTGACCAGTTCCATGCAGGTGAAATCTCATAGCACTTCACCTTCAGCCCACCTGCTGTGTTCTCATAATCACAGATAAAAGATAAAAGTAGAGAAGTATTCTCTACCTTACGTGATCCATAGATTTGCCCGGGATGGGCTCTCTTCAGTATTTTGTTTGCCGCATGGTTGTGCTCAATAAATGTTTGTTTTATCCATGACAATTGGGCTGGAGAACTTGAGCCCTCTAATTGGTCAGGATTCTAGAGACTGGAGTTGGTTTTATTATGTAGATAACATTAAGTAAACAGTAGAGATATTGTATCTATAGAGATTGAAAATTGGTAGACCTTCTCACTGAAGATTTGGGAGAAAAGACAGTTATTAGAAACCTTGCATATATGGGGAAGCTGGGATAGCTCAGAGGGTTAAGCACTTGCTTTGCAACCCCAGGGTCGGAGGATTGCATCCCAGCCCTGGCCTATGCAGACCCATATGCTGAACTGGGGTGTGGCCCCAGTTCAGTTCTTGCTGGGGTGAGCTTCCCATATGGGAAGCCCCTGATTGAGCCCCTGGCTTGAGAGGGCGTGCCTCCCACATGGGAGGCCCCCAGCCTGGTTCCTGCCCTGCACGGCCCCTGCTCACCTGTGTGGAATGAAACCATGTTGAGAACTGGTGACACACAGCTATGGAGACTGCTCTGGGCCCTCCCCCTTCTCTCTGTCTCTCTCTGTCAAAAACAATAAAATAAATCTTAAAAAAAGAAAAAGAAACCTTGCATACTTATCATTCTCTCTGACCTTGGTACTGATAAAGTAACTGCACATAATGTTTATAGAGCATTATTTATAACAGTGAAAAAATCAGAAATAGCATGACTGTCTAAAGCTAGAGGAATAATTAGTGGCTAAAATGATGACAAAATTATGATTATGCAAAAAAAGTTATATGCTTATGTTACAGTTCATCTGACAAAGGAACCAAGCAGCACCTAGGAGAGAGGAGTCACAAAACTATTTACTCTGGCTGGCTCAGAGGAGTGTTTTTCCAAAGTCTGAGCCCTGACTGCAGGGAGTATCAGGCTTATATAGGGTGTTTTACTTGGTTACATTCTATGATAAATTCTCTTTTCCCGCTGTCATAAATTTAGGTTTGGCAGATGCAGGCGCCAGGAGAAGGCAAGGCCACAGGTGCAGGGAGTGAGCAAGATTTACAGAAGCAAAGGCTTAATTGCAAGCAGTGATACAGGGCTTTGTCCACATCACTTACATTTATATAGAGAAATAAGTACTATAGAGAAACATGAGGAAATAAACAGTTTCAGGGTTGGGATGCTTGGCCTTAAAAATGTCATTTAAATTATTTTCTTCTTTATGACGTTCTAAGTGGGTGCTGTTATAAATACTGAAGGCTTAGCCTTTATCTCTTTTCCAAACTTGTACAAAGTTTATGACAGGTAGGCAGCCAGCAAACCACAAGCAGGGGGTTGGGATTTGTTTGAGGTTTGGCCGTGTGTTCTAAACCAGCAGTCCCCCACCTTTTGGCACCAGAGTCCTGCTTCATGGAAGACAATTTTTCGGGGGGTGGAGGGGTATAGGCATATGGGCAGTTCACAGTAAGGTTCACTCTCCCATGAGAATCTAATGCTGCTGCTGATCTGACAGGAGGTGGAGCTCAGGTGGTGATGCCAGTGATGGGGAGCGGCTGTAAATACAGATGAAGCTTCACTCACCCTCCTCCAGCCCCCTCCTTTCTGCTGTGGGGCCCAGTTCCTATCAGACCACAGACCTGTACCAGTCCCTGGCCCAGGGCTTGGGGATCCTTGATCTTAACTGTGGGTAGAATGCCATCTCTCCTGACCTCTTCTTTTTCCTCAGCTTCATTCTCAGAATAAAGTGAAATTATATTTAATGTTTCCACACCACAAAGGGAAATACTATCTTGGTTTCCACCCAGAAGTCTGCAAATTTGGTCAGCTGACAGAAGTTCCTCCAAGTTTAACAGAGTGAGATGCTCTGCGTCTCTGACACAGGCTAATAGCTTCTGCTCTAGATACGCTAATTAACTAGACGAGTTCTGCTTGAGTATTTTGTGTAGCCCTTGTCGGAAGAGGTGGGAAATGTGTACAGAATGACAACTGATTAGCAGAGATTTACAGAAGCCTCAGGGCTGGACTCAGGTCAGCGGGGCGTCACTGAGAATGAAGAGATTGGAAGACTCCCCCGCCCTTTTTTGGTGCTGAGAGCACTCACCCACCTCTTGCTCCCCTTTCCCTGGACATATAACATGCTTGAATTTGAGGGGTTCTTAAGATGGATTTGAGGAACCCCTAAGAGCTCCCATCTTCTGAGTTGGTTGGTGCCTTCTCCGTCAATTAACCTTTCTTACTCCAAACTGTGATCTATGGAATAATGGCATTTTGAAGTGTCAGACACATGAACCTTGAACTGGTAACACATGCTTTTACAGACCTGTGTGCATACATAGTGTTCATTTACAAAGAAGTTTTAATGACAGGGAGATGCTTACTTGTAAAGAGAGTAGGGTATAAATTTTTATGGACCAAACTGCATAATAATAATAGTAAGATAGCATTTGCCATGTACCAGGTGCTCTTCTAAGTGTTTGACATGTTATTAGCTCATTTAACCCCCATAATAGCCTTAAAGGATAGGGGCAATTTTTGCTCCCATTTCACAGATGATAAAACAGAGGCACAGAGAAGGTGGGACTTGCCTAATGTCATACAGTCAATACATGGGGGGATTAGAGTTTAAACACAGTATGTCTGGTTCCAGAGTCCATATTCCCAACCAAAAATAAAACAAGACCCATGAAAACCTTCTGGTCACCTCTGTGAGTTAGGGTTTTATTATTTATCTCTTTCTCACCAGACTTCAGCCTTCCTACCATTCAGGCCAATTTCTTTTCCAGGCTTCAGGCCTTTTCATTTCAATAGACAGTCCCTCCCCAACTCACTGCTCAGTTAATGGCTATTCAGTCTTTAAGTGGCTTTCCCATGAAGGCACCACTGAGTTTTATTCAAGGATGGCTTCCTCTGTAACGGTTTCACAGTTTCCTGTCTGTGATGCCCCCCCACCCCCATACACACACCAACACTGAGCACAAATTGTACTTACTAAGTTCTGGAATAAGTTTTTTAAATAGCATCTTTCCTGCCACTGCTTTCTTCCTCTGGTGTAGGCTCCATGAATGCCAGGTCTGGGTCTGTCTTGTTCACCTTCTTTTAAAGATATATATATATATATTTTAAAATATATTATTTATTTATTTATTTATTTTTGACAGACAGAGAGAGAGAGAGAGAGAGAGAGAGAGAGAGAGAGAGAACTGAACTGGGGGAGCTCCCAGTTCAGCACATGGTTCCGCACGGGCCGGGGCCGGGATTCGATCTTCGGTCCCCGGCGCTGCAAAGTGAGCACTTAACCCACTGACCCATCCCGGCTTCCCCAAAGATATATATTTTAAACTGTTTTTGACAGACAGAGAGACAGAGACAGAGACAGAGAGAGGCAGAGAGAAGAGGGAGGGCCCAGAGCAGTCTCCATAGTTCCACGTCATCAGTTTTCAACAAAGATTCATTTTACATAGGTGAGCAGGAGGGCCCGCAAAGGGCAGCACTGGGCCTGGGGCCTCCCACGTGGGAGGCACGGCCCCATCAGCCACATGGGAACATTGAGAGAACTAAACTGGGGTCATACCCCAGTTCAGCATATGGTTCCACACGGGCTGGGGTCAGAATTTGATCCTCGGACCCCGGGGCTGCAAGACAAGCACTTAACCTGCTGAGCCATCCGTCTTCCACTGGTTCACCTTCTTATTTATTTATCTATTTATTTATTTATTTTTAATTGTTAAATTTATGGGGGTAAAATTGATTGATATCAATTACATTGTTTCCAGGTGTACAATTCTACATTACATTGTCTATACATTGCAGTATGTGCTCACTATGCAGAATCAGCTCACTTTCCATCACCATATATTTGATGCCCACTCCCTACTCCCCCTTCCAGCTCTTCCACCCACCTCCCCCTTTACCCTCAGGTAACCACCAAACTATTGACTGTGTCCATGAGTTTTTGTTTCTTTATTACTTTTAGTTTTATATTCCACCTATGAGTGAGGTCATGTGTTTCTTGATTCTTTCAGTTTGACTTATTTCACTTAATAAGATGTTTTCAAGGTCTGTCCATGTTGTCACAAATTGCTGTATTTCATCTTTTCTTATTGCTGAGTAGTATTCCAATGTATAAATGTACCACAACTTCTTTATCTAGTCATCTATCAAAGGACACTTTCCATGACTTGGCCACCTTGAACAGTCCTGGGATGAACATTGGGGTACATATATCTTTGCAGACGAAGGTTTTCAGGTTTTTTGGGTAGATGCCCAGTAGAGGGATTGCTGGGTCATATGGTAATTCCATTCCTAGTTTTTTGAGGAATCTCCATACAGCCTTCCATAGTGGTTGTACCAGTTTACATTCCCACCAGCAGTGTATGAGGGTTCCTTTTTGTCCACAGCCTCTCCAGCACCTGTTATTCCTTGTCTTATTGATTATAGCCATTCTAACAGGTGTAAGGTGGTATCTCATTGTGGTTTTAATTTGCATCTCCCTAACTGCTAGTGATGTGAAGCATTTTTTCATGTATCTGTTGGCTGTTTGTATATCTTCAGGGGAGAAATGTCTGTTTAGGTCTTCAGCCTATTTTTTAATTGGATCGATTGTTTTTTGTTGTTGAGTTGTATGAGTTCTTTGTATATTTTAGATATTAGCCCCTTATCAGAGGCATTGTTTGTAAATATTTTCTTCCATTCAGTTGGTTTCCTTTGTACTTTGTTGACCGTGTCCTTTGCTGTGTAGAAGCTTTTTCGTTTGATATAGTCCTATTCATTTATTTTTATTTTTACTTCCCTTGCCTTTGGGGTCAAGTTCAGAAAGTGCTCTCTGAGCCCAAGGCCTATAAGTTTAGTGTCAATGACTTCTTCTATGCACTTTATAGTTTCAGATTTTATGTGGAGGTCCTTAATCCACTTTGAGTTAATTTTGGTATATGGTGAGAGTTCACAGTCCAGATTCATTCTTGTGGTTTTCCAATTTCCCCAGCACCATTTACTGAAGAGAGTTTCTTTTCCCCATTGTATATTTCTTGCTCCTTTGTCAAAGATTATCTGTCCATATATTTGTGGGTTTATTTCTGGGTTTTCGATTCTGTTCCATTGCTCTGTATGACTGTTTCTCTGCCAATACCGAGCTGTTTTGCTTATTGATGCTTTGTAGTATAGACTGAAGTCAGGGAGCAAGATGCTTTCAGACTTATTTATTTTATTTTGTTTTGGAGGATTGCTTTGGCAATTCTGGGCCTTTTGTGGTTCCAGATGAATATGATAATTTAAAAAAATGTATTTCTTGAAAGAATGTCTGTGGGATTTTGATGAGAATTGCATTAAATCTGTATATTGCTTTGGGTAATATGGCCATTTTAACTATGTTGATTCTTCCAATCCATGAACATGCAATATCCTTCCATTTCTTTGTATCTTCTTCAATTTCTTTTAATAGTGTCTTATACTTTTCTGAGTATAAGCCCTTCACATTCTTGGTTAAGTTTATTCCTAAGTATTTTGTTTTTGTTTTGATTGCAAATGGTATCGTTTTTCTCATTTCTTTTTCTGAAGTTTTGTTGTTTGTATATAAAAATGCTGTGAATTTTTGTACATTTATTTTGTATCCTGCAACTTCACTGTATTCATTTATTATTTCCAACAGCTTTCTGGTGGAGTCTTTAGGGTTTTCTATATAAAGGATCATGTTGTCTGCAAAAAGTAACAGTTTAACTTCTTCACTCCCAATTTGGATGCCTTTTATTTCTTTTTCCTGCCTAATGGCTCTGGCTAGAACTTCCAGCACTATGTTAAAAGCAGTGGTAGGGGAAGCCAGGATGGCTCGGTGGGTTGAGCGCTCACTTTGCAGCACCGGGGACTGGGGATCGAGTCCCGGCCCCGGCCGTGCAGAACCATGTGCTGAGCTGGGAGCTCCCCCAGTTCAGTTCTCTCGCTCTCTGTCTCCCTCTCTCTCTCTCTTTCTCTCTCTCCCTCTTTGTCAAAAATAAATAAATAAATAATATATATTTTTTTAAAAAAGCAGTGGTGACAGGGGACACCCCTCTCTCGTTCCTGATTTTACAAGAAAAGGTTTCAGTTTTTCCCCATTCAGGATGACATTCGCTGAGGGTTTCTCATATATGGCCTTTTTTTATATTGAGGAATTTTCCTTCCATACCCATTTTATTAAGTGTTTTAATCATAAATGGATGTTGTATCTTGTCGAATGCTTTTTCTGCATCAATTGATATAATCATATGGTTTTATCTTTTCTTTTGTTTATGTAGTGTATCACATTGATCTATTTGCATATGTTGAACCATCCTTGTGCCCCTGGGATGAATCCCACTTGATTGTGATGTCTAATCTTTTTAATGCATTGTTGTATATTTGCTAGTGCTTTGTTTAGGATTTTTGCATCGGTGTTCAGAGATATTGGTCTATAGTTTTCTTGTTTTTTGTGACGTCCTTGCCAGGCTTTGGTATTAGGGTAATGTTTGCCTCATAGAATTAGTTGGGAAATATTACCTTTTCTTCAATTTTTAGGAAAGTTTGAGGAGGATAGGTATTAGTTCCTCTTTGAATGCCTGGTAAAACTTGTTAGTGAGACCATCTGGTCATGGACTCCTGCTTTTGGGAAGGTTTTAAATGATTGTTTCAATATCCTTACTGTTGATTGCTTTGTTTATGTTATCCAGTTCTTCTTGATTCAGTCTAGGTAGACATTACAGTGGTACCTCGGTTCACGAACTTAATTCGTGAACTGACTCTGGTCGCGAACCGAATTGGTCATGAACCGAGGCACAGTTTCCCATAGGGTTCAATGTAAATCCTGTTAATCCGTTCTGACCATTTTTTTTGGTTTTTGAAACACAAAAAATATGAAACAAATTACAATACACATTAGTACAGTATAGTAATGTAGAAAGAGAGAACACTAACCTTTCTTGAGATGACTTCTGGCATGGAGGAAGGCAGGTGGGAGGCGGTTATTGTTTGAAGGGAGAGTCCCCCTCCATAAGGACATTAGGGGGGTCTCCTTCAGGGGTTTCCTCTCTCCTTTGTCTCCTAGTTGCAGGCTCAGTTTTGCTGAAAAATCTGTCCAATGTCACTTGTCTTTTCCTGCACTGCATAACCCTCCAGAAATGAGAGACCACATTATCATTCATGAGATTTAACACTCTGTTTGTGACAGTTATGTTGGGGTGGTACTTTTCAAAAAAATCATGGCACTCATGCCATTTTTGCATAATGGATTTTATGGCATCACTGCTAACCTCCTCCCTTTCTTCCTCTTCCTCAGTGGAATGCTCCTCAAGAAGTGCCTTTTGCTGCTCACTGTGGAGTTCAGAAAGTTTTTCCATGGTCAGCTCCTCCCTATGTTCCTCAACAAGCTCTTCCACATCAGCACCATCAACGTCCAGACCCATACTTTTGCCCATGGACACAATTTCCTCTACTACCTCTGCATCAGACCCTTCTAAGTCATGTTCATGTTCAATGACACATTCTGGCCACAGTTTCCTCCAGGCTGAATTTAGGGTTTGGGGAGTGACCTCTTCCCAGGCTTCTGCTGCGGCCTTGTCAGAACTGGAAGCCTCACCATGTCTAATCACACTGTGGATGACACTTCTTCTGCGGAATTTTTCAAACCACCCCCTACTGGCTTTAAATTCGTCATTTGTTGCACTTGTAGAGGGGCTTCTTTGCAGTAAATCACAGTGCAATCTCCTGGCTTTCTCACAGATTATAGCTTCACTAACGCTATCACCTGCCAGCTGTTTCTCATTCAACCACACCAACAAAAGTTTTTCCACCTCTTCCAGCACTTGCGTCCTCTGCTTGGTTAACATTGTTACTCCTTTTGCAACATCAGCTCCTTTGATGGCGGCTTTGTTTTTCAAAATAGTCGAGATTGTT
>PVKE010037980.1:0-15656 GCA_004027555.1 Craseonycteris thonglongyai
GCAGGGGGTAAACTCGGTCCCATGACTCCAGACCCCACTGTCCTCTGACATGAGGATGTCTCTGGCCATCCTGGACATTGGCTTTCCATCCCTGTGACAAGGACCACCTGCCACTGTTTCCAGCTGCCTGAGGGACACTTCCAGCTCTCACCATTTAAATAGCTATAGGGATATGTGAGTAGGATTGTGTAGACAGGAACTTCCCAAGGGGTCATTGTGGGCCAGGGCAGACCAGTCCACAGATGATGCCCACTGGGGTGGCTTCAGGAACTCAACTCCAGGTACCATGTCAGCACTTGGGACTCTCAGACTCTCACTGGTGAAGACCATACATTGGAGCATTGTTTACAGGCCCTGGCCCTGAGCCACACTCCTTTCACCTGCTAGGGGCCAGGCAGACTCTAGGTAACACTGTGGGGGGGATCAGGTGATGGAGTATGGGCTGGGCCTTCTGAGGCCAGATGGGAAGTGCAATATTGCTATGGGGAGAAGAAAATGGAAGGCGCTCCAGGGAGGGCAAGATAAAGCAGGATGCTCCAGGCCCTCAGTGTCCAAAGGCCTGAGCCCTAAGCCCTGCCGGGGCCTTGGTGTATGCCTGCCCTGCCCTGGCCAGTCTCCACCTCAGTACCTTCTATCACACAGAACCTGAGGTAACAATTGTCTGCCCTGCCCCGCACCACGCCCACCTCCCTCACCACGCTGTTCCTCACACTTGCTGAGGAACAGGGGCAGAAGGCCTCACCGTGCCCTGACCTGGGTACTTCATGTTGCCATGGGCCTGCTGTTGCCTGCACAGTGCCCACCCTCAGCTTCTGGGCTTTCCCACTCATCTACCAGTTCACCGCCATTGCCCTCAAGAACCTGAGCCCCATGAGGACAGACTGGCAAATGGCCCAACCTTGGATCTTTGGACCAGGGTCTAGCACAGGAGGTATTCATGAGTGTTGAATGAACAAAATGGGACAATAGTGTTTAGGATGACTTCTTGTTTAATTCCAACAAAGATATGTCATCTGTTTTGTTTTGTTAGTTTTTCATGAATAACTAGGGTGTGTTCACCTTCCTATCTGTATTAGTCCTTGTTCTCCAGAAAAACAGAACAGGGGAATATATATATTACATATGTGTGTGTGTGTGTGTATATACATGTGTGTATGTATTCTGCTCCAGAAAGTGTCAAGAACAATAGGATAAGTGTGTTTGAAGTGAGGGGGAGTATTTTTTTATTGTTAACTTTATTAGGGTGATATTGGTTAGTAAAAATTACATAGGTTCCAGGTGTACAATTCTATAGTACTTCGTTTATGTGTTACAATATGTGTTTACCACCCAGAGTCAGCTTTCTTTCCATTACCATATATTCAGCAAGGGGTAGTATTTTGAGGGGAATTAATGGCAATGTGACTTTTACTGTAATAGATTTTTTTAAATTTAAACATTTACCATATTTTTTGATCACACATACTATCTATCTATCTATCATCTATCTATCTAGATAGATAGATACACACACATATATATAAACACACACATGCACACACACACACATATATACTGTCTAGAAAGTATCCAGACATGTAACCATTGACAATGGCTGGATCTTTTTCTGGGCAGCCCTCATATGTATATTCATACACACACACACACACACACACACACACACACACACACACACACACTCACAGATTTATTATGAGGAACTGGCTCATGCAATTTTGAGGTTGAGAAGTCCCAGGATCTGTCATCAATACATTCTACACTCAGGAGAGCCAGTGGTGTAGTTCCAGTCTGAGTCCAAAGGCTTCAGAATCAGGGAACTAATGGTGTAAGCCCATCCAAGGGCAGGAGAAGACCGATGTCCCAGCCCAACAGGTAGTCAGGAAGGTGACAAATCCTCCCTCCACTTTTTGTTCCATCCAGGCCTTCAATTGATTGTATGAGGTGCACCCATATTGGGGAAGGCAATCTGCTTTACTGAGTCTACCAATTCAAATGCTAATCTCTTCTGGGAACACCCTCACCTCACAGACACACCCAGAAATAAAGCATGGCACAATCAAGTGACACATAAAATTGACCACCACAATATTTAGTTATTCACACATCATGCCTCATGCCTGGTCATGTGTCCTAGTGGATGAGCTGTCTGTCTAAGACAGACTGTCAGAACTTCAGGCACATTAACAACCCAAGGACCTTCATTCATCAATCTAAACACTAGTCCCAGCACCACATATTCCAAGTTCACAAGTCCTGAAGAGGACAGTTCTGAGATGGTAAGTCAAATAACTCCCTAATGAGGAGCTGCAATTTGAACCCAGGCCCAGCTTGTTTCAAAGCCAGAGCTCCCAACAAACAGTCCACTGACTCTTAAGGCACATGTCAGCCTGGGACAGTTTGCAGCTTCCCCTGGTCACTGACAAGACCACCAGACCCCGCAGAGCTCTCCCTGTGCCTAAGAGAAGGAAATCTAACTAGCCCTCTGGAACCCTGTAGCTAGGGGCTTAGGTATGTTTATGCCTTTATTTATCTGAATGAATTTGTGGCAACTTACAATGTAACACGAACATAGGAATACTGAAAACCATCACAGCTAGACAACAGTTGTGTGCATGTGTACATAACACAAGTACCTATTTATTGGCACATGTAGGCACATGAGTGTATATTATCAACACATACCCACACACATAGCTCTACCCAGTCTTTTACCAGAAACCCCAGAAACTGTGTAGGCACAGCTCCTGAACAGCTGGAAAGATGGCCATCAGCATCAGACTCACTTTGAATTTGGAAAATGTATTTGATGGGAAGGTCTAGGAATAGGAAGTGTAGCGTGAGGTTTTGCTTCAATGATTTCTTAAGGACATGTTGCTAAATGGTTTAATCCCTTCCTGAGACACTGCCAGTAAATTGATGACCTCTGCTTTTCCTTTCTCCAGTCTGATGAGCAATGGCTTTACTGACAGCTTAGTAAATTTCTCCCATTGCTTCTGCTAAGAAAAATATTTTAAAAGATGATGAGGGGAAAGTGCTTCATTACAAAGCACTCTGCACCCAACCCCCTTCCTCAAGAGAGTGTAAAGATACAATGGAAGAAGGAAGGATAAGCTGGTGCAGTGCTCCTGTTCAGGCTCCTGTTCAGAGTGCTGTTAAATTAAAACAAACAAAGGTGACTTCCAGATGGTGACGCACACACAAAGGAGGCCAGAGACAGGCGATGGCTGATTGCCTCCCTGAGCTGCACCCAGGCTTTGCGATGAGATGGAAAGAGCACCTCCCAGACTCTCACTCCATCCAGAGTACCCCAAATGTCACACTCACATGTGAAGAGGGCAAGGGGATCCCAAAGGGACCAGCAGGGAACCTGACTCACCTGTCAGAACTTGGTGCCCAACTGTCTAACACACTCATTCAGTCGGACAACCACCAACTACACCTTTTGTGGGCCAGGTGCAGAGCCAGCCTGTGCCTGCAGGGCCACCTCTACGGGGAGTCTGGCGACTGACTGCAGCAGCCAGCTGGATGCTGGAGGAATGGACAGTACATGAGCAGTGTGACTGACAGCTAACCTAAGCACCTAAGGGGAGGGCTTGCTGGGCAGAGGCTGAGGAGATGCTGGGTAGGGGGAGCTGTAGACTATGAATAACTAGGAAAATTCTTGCTCAGCACCTTGACAGGCCCCTCCCTATCTCTGTTGGGGGTGAGCTCCCACTCAACCCCACTAAGGGAGGAGCCTTCAGAACTGCTCATCTCAGCTGTGAATGGGTCTTGGAGAGCCCTCCGGTCAAATAACGAAGCTGTTGTGGCTGTGTTCCTGGGGCTGAGTAAATTAGGAGCTCTGGCCTCAGAGGCACAAATGGGAATAAAGCACAATGCAGGTATAGGCCTCAAATGCACAAGATCTGTCCCAAAAGGCCACTCTGAGCCAGGGCTGGCAACCCCTGGGTTGGCCTCCAAACTCAGGGTGGGAAACTGCAACAGGACAGTTCCATTACACTGGCAAAATCAGGGCCATGACTTGATTAGAAAACAATATGAGGGGATGCTGGATTAGTTCAGCAGTTGAACGCTTGCCTCATAATCATGAGATCTGGGGTTTGATTCCTGGCCTGGGCCTATGCAACCCCGTATGCTGAACTGTGGCACAACTGGTAACTTCTGGGATGGCTTGGTGCTGAAGATGATCAGCTCCCATGGGGAGGCCCCTGGTTTGGTCCCTGCTCCATGCAGCTCCTCGTCCACCTGTGTGGAATGAAACAATGTCACAACTAATGATGTGTAACTATGGAGACTGCTCTGGGCCCTACCCCCGTCCCCTCTCTGCTTCTCTCAAACAATAAATCTTTTTTAAAAAAGAAGGAAACAATATGAATTTCTTGGAAAAAAAAACTAAAATAAGAAGGAAAACAGGCTGGAAAGATATTTGTATCAAATATGACACACATACAACTAATTTAATAACATAAACAATTCCCTCAAATATTAACAAATTCATTAAGTCCTTGATTGATAAAGGTGCAATGGATATGTATAAACAGTTTATGAGAATGAAACACAAATAACAGAAAAAGAAGCAAAAACAACAACCCAAGATAACATAAAAAAATAGAGCAGTGTTCAACCATGTAGCAAAAGTGATATGGCTAGTTTTTACCAAATTAATATCTTAATGCCAAACCAACTGTGACAAGTTTGAGTTACAGGAGCAAGTATCTAGAGCTGGGGGCCTGGGAACTGGCCCCATCCTTCAGGCCAGCCCCACACACTCATACTCTGGGACACAAATTCCACATTTGAGCAATTACCCCATAGATGTGATTTTAAAAGGGAAAAGCTATATATGCACTAGTAGGCTCATGGCAACATCATCATCATTGAAAAAAATAGGAACAATCTGAGTCCTGGCAAAAGCTCATATTGTTCCTGACACTTCTTTCTGACACAAGGTCAGTGAGGGAAGCACAGCATAAACACATCCACCATCGCCTCAGGTATAGGATAAGAAGGCCAAGAAATATGAAAGCAGTGACCCTGAACAAAGGGCTATGAACAGCTTTCCCTTACGAGCAGATGAGGTTTATGCTAACTTGCAATGCTTCTGTTTATTTCAAGTGTCCGTGTCACATGATGTATCATGGGTGTACATTCCTTGATACCTGCTCCTCATTGCAACCACTGAGGTCTTCAGTCCCCTCTTCTCCTCAGTACACACATCTCATCCTTGGCAGAGAGCCATTTAAGGACACAGTCACCTCCCATCATTGCTTACTCACTATGTCACCTTTTACTCACCCATCCTCCTTCTAGAAGGAATGTCCCACATCAGCAAGAATGGGTACAATGAACAAAAATTAAACAACAGGCTCATATGATAAAGATGGGAGAGAAACCAGGGGCTGTACCAGAGAACCATCCCAAGGAAAGTAGGTCTGCAGTTGAGCATTAAACTTGACACTGAAGCCAAGGTCAAAAAGAAAACAAGATATACAAGTATGTTAACCCTCATTATCCAGGACCAAAAACCATAACCATTTGTTAGGAAAGACCAGTGTTTTCCTAACCCTACTCCAGGAGACCTATTACTATGTGTTTGCTCGTACAAAGGTCCTGAAGACATCTCAGGGTCCCCAGTAATTTCCTGGTTAATATGAGAACATTCTTCGAGTGACCTGATCTCACTCCAGCCTCATGAAAATGCCATGTTCTGGATCTCTGACACGTTTCTGTGGAGACTGAGTAATGCAAGCATGGCAGGTCACTTCTGAACTAATCCAAATGTGAATACTGTCAGAAATGGATGGCAGTCTTGGCCATGACCCTGGTTCCCCAGACACAGCCTTGTTTTTCTTATATCTTGACTCACAGACAGAGCAATCAGTCCCACCTCTCACTGCAGGCCTGAGCTCTCAGAAGCATTAAATAGGAAAGAGAGTGAAGTCATAGGTGGGACTTAAAGTGGTGTGGGGAGGTGGGGTCAGTGGAGGAAATAAATGATGATGTGTCAGTGTCATCATCACCACCTTTGCCATTATTTCCCCCACCCCCATGTCCAAGACTCTGCCAGTTCTTCCAACTGGCAATTACGCTTCATGGCTGACAGTGGGGCTATGGGTAAGTTTCTGGGGAATTCTGCTGAAGCCAAGTGAAATCTGTCTGAGGACCCTCAGCCCATGGGGCAGATCCAGGCCTATAGTATGGTCTTGAAGTTCCTGGGAACAGCTGACATCACTGGGCATCACCTTCCTGGCAGCTGTAATCACAGAAATCACAGGGTGCCTGCCAGAGGTTGCCAGGAGTGAGGAGGCTGGGCCAGCCCTGCCCTGCTCTACTAGAGCCTGCTCAGAGGGAACTCCACTGCTCCACATTGCAGGGACATGTGGTATGGGCGAGCCCACAAGGGTTGGATCAGGTCTCGTATGCCCTTGAAGCCACACCCAGCCACTTGGGTGCACTTGGAAAAGTGGTTCTTCTGGCTGCTACCTGGAGACCTATGTTCTCTAGAGGGACCCACTCTCCCGCAGCACCCTCACCTTGAACCCTAGTCACTGCCTCACTGGAAAAACCCATACTGTAGACTCAGCCCCGCATCATGACCATTACCTACCCACAAGTGGCCGCAGTTGATGCTCATTTCTCTGCTGGAAAGCTTATTACTCTGTTCTCATGTTTTAGAACTGCATGATACTGAGTGCCTCTGAGGTCAGTGTTGGGTACAGACAGGGGTGGGGAAGTGAAGGTCACAGTTAAACCAAGGAGCAAGGTGCACCCACCCCACCTCTGCTCCCAGTCCTCCTTAAATTACTTCCTGGAATATTTGACCTTGTCAGTCCCCTCTCACCCCAACTCCCACTGTCATCTGTTGATGACACACTGGGCCCTCCTGGGGAAAAAACCAACTAGAATTTATACAACTTTTGGTTCTGATTACAGCTTATTACCATAATAGAATTTCCAGACTCTTCCCAAATTTCCTCTCCTCTTAAAATTTTCAATTAAGAGCCTAAACTTGATGGAGAATGACTGTTTTCTGGAATGTTCTCCAAAGTTCTGATTTTTCATTGCTGAGTGCTTTCTCTAAGCAAATGAAGACTCTTGACAACTGAATAAAATCCGAGCCAAGGACCTCACTCAAAAAAGGTGTGTGTGGGGGTGGGGAGATGGGGGGGTTAGAGGGGGTGGGGGGGAGCAGGGGGTGTACCACAAAGCACTCTGGTGAGACCATGCTCAGAGCGTACTCCTCCCTTGGTCACTGGACTGCTCTGGGCCCTCTCCCTTCTCCATGCCTCTCTGACTTATCACAGTGATCACTTCTTTAGGTATATAATGTTGAACAACTATGATGTACACCTGAAACTGATATACTATACGTTGGTTCTGGAGCCTCTAGGGAGGGGCTCTTGTGCAGGTCCACTTCAGCCACTGACTGTGACTGGACAGGACTACCTGGTAGGAGCTACAAAGTGATCCAGGGTTGGTTGCTGCCTGTGCTGTACCTGGAAGTGGGTGGGTAAGGCCATGCTACCAAACCTGAGGTAGCTCTGCAAAAAGCCCGGCCACTCCACGACCTACTGCCACCTGCCAGCTCTCCTAAGGTTCAGCCACTGATAAAGCCTCCTGTGGTAAGAGTTAGTTGTTGTGGGGTCTCAGTGAGTGACTGGGGTGGAGCAAGTAGAGCTCGCCAGACCAATTCAGATTCAGATTCAACCATGGGTGTGGGGGAGAAGCTCAATATAGGAAAAATGGCACCAGCCTGCTGTCTGCATGGGAGGAGAACCCCACACCTAGAACATGATGACTGTCCCTCCAGTCCTCGCCCTGAAATTACACAACTCAGTCTCTCCCTATATGTCTTTTATACCCCCTTGAGTCACTGTCCCTTTGCAGGAACCCAGGGTGAGTGCCTATAAAAGTGAGTGAGTTTGTATGTGAGCCCTTTGAAAGGACTCTGGGTTTCCCTGTAGCCTTCAGTTTCACCACGATGGTTAGACTCCCCACTGTTTTTTAACACGGAGATGTTATGGGAGCTCCTTTTCCTGGCACTGGTACTAAGGGATAGGGAGCCTGGTGTGGGGCTGGGGTCCTGGTGTGGGGCTGTGGGAAATTTCTGTGTTTGAGGTATCTCTCCTGATTTTCAGCAGCCACGCATGGATGTGGGACCAGCCTGTTTTGTGTCCCTGTCTCTCCTATCAGTCTTGCCATAGCTTCTTATTTATATCCTTAGTTATAAGACTTCTGTACAGATAGACTTCAGATAGCTCTCCAGTTTAATTGTCCTATAATTTAGTTGTAATTTTGATGTGTTCACAGCATGAGGCAAGCACAGCGTTTACCTATTCTATCATTTGGATCTCTCCTAAGAATACTTTTTATAAAAATTCCCAGGGCAGCTAATTCTATATTCCTGTGTCTGACCATGGAAAGGAAAGGGGCTAATCTTGATGAAAAATGACCCTTTTTTTTTTTTTAATGTTCTCCAATATACTCTTTTTCTCATTGCTGAGTACTTTGAGGGTTTCTCAACATAGGTTTGTCAAATAAACATACAATTGCAGGGATGAAGGAACACACCAGAAACATGACACAGGGCAGCCCAGTCAACCTGCTGCTGCACAGAGGGCTGCTTACTGTGGGCCTTCATCCCACTAGCACTCTTAGCCCCCTGTTCTATCTGGCATAGCCCCTGTCACCTGGGCTAGCCTTGTCTTGCACTCCCCTACCTCCAACCTCCTTCACACCTCTTCTCTTCCTTCCTGCTGACTCCTTCCCTGGGACTCCAGGAGTCTACTGGCACCCACACTTCCTGTTGTCTGCTTTCATGGGCCTGGACTCCTTGTGTACCTCATAATGTGTCCAGCTCATCCACTTCAGTTATTGGGGAGGGTGTTTGTCTTGCTAACCTATACAGAGGGGAAGGCTCATTTCTGGAGCCTGAGTGTGGACCCAGCTCTGCCACATATCCTCTCTGTACCTCTCTCCTTGTTTATTTGATGAGGTTCTCCTCATTCTAGACTCACAGAAGTTTGACACACAGAACACACTCAGTAGCTGTCCCTGACATAGGACGACCTGGCCTACATAAGCACCCAGTGAATGTTTGGTGACTGGGGAGAGCATCATTTCTACTAAGAAGGGAAGGAAAGAGGACTAGAGACAGCTGAGATGGTTTCTGAGTATGGCCTTGAAGGATGGGCAAGCAGGTAGGGGAGGGTGTAATTCAAGTGCAGAGACAAGAGGGTGTGGGGGTACATGTGTGCATGTGTGTGCATACATATATGTGTGTGTACATGTACCAGGGCAGGGCTCTGATTGTACTGTGAGGCTCAAACAAGATCTTTCTAGGACCTCACCCTAACCCAAAATCGGTGGGAAAAGGTGACTGGTGAACAATATTTATGGCTCCCCTAGTGTGGGCCAGTCCCTGTGGAAAACCTGAAGGTGAGACATGCATAGTAGGCCACCTTCCCAGAGCTTGGAGAGCCAAGTCAGCTCCAGTATCTCAGGGAAGCCAGGGGCTGATGGGCCAATGCAGCATACAGAGTCCCATGGACCCAAGGAGGCTTCTGGTAGTGTCTCTGTTAAGATGAAAAGGGAAGTAGGCACAGGGAGAAGGGCTGGGCTGGGGGCAAACTAGAGAGGGTGTTAGAAATGGTGATGCCCTTGCTTTCATTACTTAAACCCTTAAAGATCCAGTAAATGAGGGGAAAACGTAGCCTCCATTTAAAGTATGAGGGCTGAGAGGAAATTCCTGGAAAGCCCCTGAAACTAGGATTGGTGCATAGAAAGCTCTCCATCAATGCTGACAGGGATGGTGAGGATGGAAAAGAAGGTAGAGATGGAGATGGCAATGCAGCCAGAGCATAGTTCACTGGGAATATCCATGCCAGCCAGCCACAGGGAGACCCTGTGGAAGAACCTTTATGACATAAAAGCAGAGTGCTGACACCACCCAGAATGTCCAGCCACCAGGGAGGTTTTAGTAACAGCAATATTGGGACTAAGTGGCATCATCAGAAAAACAAAAACAAAACAAACACCCACCCCTCCAAAAAAAACCCAAAAAAACCAAGTATGAAAATTAAGCTAACAGATCCAGATTGCTTAGAAACTTTCCATTATTGCAACAATGGGAAAACATGCAGGATTGAGAAAAAAGGCAAGAAAGGGTCTCAGCAAGTTCAAGTGGGTTCTTAGGCCAGTCACATTCTTGGGGGTCAGACTTTTCTCTTTCCTAAGACTGGTAGGAAGTGCTGCTTGTGCCCAGGTTGGTCTCAGTGGCTCCTGTGATTTCAAATGCCATGTCTGACCTCAGCGTTTCTCCTTCCTGAATCAGGGAGCCTGGATGTGCGAAGTGTTCATACCACAGAGGAATTTCTTGGGGCGGGGGTGGGGGAGGGGTGGGGAGGAGGGCATTGGCAGGAGAAGCCGCCTCCACACCCTAGGTGCCAAATGCCTTCTGAGTATCTTCCCTTGACTCTTCAGCTCCACCCTCAGAGGCTTTTAATGCACACATGCAAGCACATGCACTTACACACACGCAAATACATATTCAGGCACACTATGTAGAAGAACCTCAGGCTCAAAGATGTGTCCATAGTCACATAACTACTGAGTGGCAGAACTCAGATCTCTAGTACTTCTAGCTCTGCTAAAGTAGTATTTCTTAATAACAAAAAATGCAGGGTTCCAAATATTTGGGAAATAAATGAGAGAATGAATGCACGTTAGGTAGTCAGCCCAGTGCCTGGGAGCATAGTGCTAAATAAGCAATAACTATCGTGATGAATAATTCTTCGCATTGTCAGCCTTGGGCATGGGTCAGAGTGGTGGGCAGCCCCTCCCTCCCTCCTTATCAGGCTAAGGAGGAGCCCTGGGGTCTGGTGTCACTCCGCATCTGCTTGTCTGTGGTGCCCTCTTTTGGTCGGGAGCGTAGGCCAAGTTCAGCTGTGTGCTTACCCTGGATATCAAATCAACAAGGGTACTCAAAGAGCTGAATGCTCCCCTCTGCTCTTTATCCCCCACGATTGCTAGAGGAAGCCTCCCCTCTGTTGGGAGCTGGGGCAGTCCTGTGCTTGAACACACAAACGCACACATTTACACACATGTACACGTGTGCAGTGGCTCACGTGCACTCAGACGTTCATGCACATACTCCCGGTTGGGCCCACTAGGTTTACCCTCAGCTTGACACCATTTACCATCATAAAAGCACATTGCATCAGAATTGGATGACGTTTGTTTATATCATAGATGGGGAAACTGAGGCCCTGAGAGAGAACACCCAGTGTCCAGTCTCAGGGTTTGCTGACCGGGCATGAGGGTTTGGTTGTTAAGGCAGCAAGGAACATGACATTCAAGGTCAGTTTCCCTGGATGGAAGAAGCACTGCAGTGTCCAAGTAGTGCAGATTCAGTGAAGGTGCCCCTGCAGCCTGGCCAGTCACCACTGAGGACCTTAGCATTCAGTGGGGTAAGCAGGTGTCTCTCAACACCAATTCAATAAACTGTTAGGAGAGGATGGACATTGGCTGGGTGGAGGGGAACCAGAAGCAGCAGTCAGGGGCTGGTGGAGACTCCTCTAGAGCTGAGCTTGGAAAACATTCCCCACACGTAGGAAAAGATAGTGGGGGTGGGGGTGCTGAGACCTGAGTGGGAAGAGAAGCACAGCAAAGCCCTCCTGGAAGGCTGGGGATAAACAAGATGGGAAATAGCTCCCTTCTTCCCATCCCCATGGAAGCACACAGGTAAGGTGGCAATGGTCATAATTTAGTCTGGGCCCCTCACACTCTTAATGGCTGCTTCAGATATGTAAGATTCCTGTAAGATGAGGACTGAGGCACAAGGTTTAGTAACCTGCTTAAGACCACCAGCTTAATGGCAAAGGCAAGATTTGAAACATGCAGACTGGCTCCGAAATCCATGCCTTAAAAAATTATAAAATATACATAATGTAAAACTTAACTTTTAAATATTTTAAGTGTAAAGTTTAATATTAAGCACATTCACATTGATGTACAACCATCACCATCATTCATCTCCAGATCTTTTTCATCTTCTCAAACAGAAACTGAGTACCCAATGAACATTAACTCCCAATTCTCACTCCCCCAGACCCTGGCAACCACCTGTCTCCATGAATTTGCCTAGTCTAGGTGCCTCATGTAAGTGGAATCACATAGTATTTATCCTTGTGTGACTGGCTTATTTTACTTAGCCTACTATCTTCAAGGTTCATCCATGCAGCATGTCACAATTTCCTTCTTATTTTAAGGCTGAATAACGTTCCATTGTATGGTTACACCACATCTGTTTATCCATTCATCTACTGAAGCACACTTTTGAGTCCCTGTTTTCAATAAACATCCACTCAGCACCATGCAGAACCAGCTCTCATAAACCTCAGGAAAGATGCAAGGCTGTGTTAGAGCAGAGAGTGAGAAGCTGAAGGAGGAGCTGGGCAAGATGTAGTGCAACACAGGGCTGCAGGCTGAGGGGTGCCCTGAGAGCCACCATGGGAGGGAAGCCTGGTGGAGTAGGTGTGGGGACATTTGGATACTCCCTGTCAGAGCAGCAGCACTCTGGAGAGTGGGGGGCTTGGTGCTCTTGCAGTTGCCTGTGTTCTTCATTCCTGTTAGTCCCATCTCCTCAGAGTGGGCCAGCCAGGAGCCCATGCCAAATATGAGCCAGCTGAGCAGCAAGATCTATTAGGAAATAGAGAAGTGGGTATTGTCTCAGCTGTAAAAACTAGAGGTGGGCACTCCCATCACAGGGGAAATGTACTCATTCACTATGCAACTACTGCCAACTGTGCTCATTGAACTGACACAGGGGAGAATTGCCCCAGCAAGGCAACTGAAAATGCACCAGTCCTGGACAACAGATATATGGACTTTCTTCACGCCCTCACTTCTTCAGCCTAAGCAAACAAAAACACCCTGGGTATGTTAAAAGATTCCCTAGCACTAAAAATCTGAGCAAACTAAACAAACAAAGCTATTAAAACAAAACAAACAAACAATAGAACAGATTGAAAATCTCTAATTTTTTTGAAGACTTGAACCCATACCCAACAGAGGATATATGTTCTCATCAAGCTTCTTTAGAACATTTGGAAATATTGACACTGTGCTGGACACTTCAACACTTAACCAATCATATTCTCTCACCAGGTTGCAACTGTCCATGTAAGAAATGCCCAAACATGTAGAGAACTGTAATGAGTTTGAGTCAAACTGATGACAACTGCCAGGAAGCAAAATCTCAACAGATTAAGAAAATGCTCCTGAGAATAGCAGTTTTGCATCTTATTTTATACAAAGGAGATAAAAGAAGGTTTATATGACATCCATCGGTGGTATATAAGGGGCAGGAGAAAGCAAAGCTGGGAAATCTCTGGGATTGGATAAAAAGTAAAATGGAGAGATACATACTTCTTTTACATTGGTGGGTACAGTAGAGTTTACAATTAACATTTATAGCACATAGAGATGGTATGTGGGGAACAAGATAATAATGAAGGGTTCTATGGTTTCCTGCTCTGGTGCTGTAGGTTGTGCCCTGAAAGGTCCAGAAAAAGGGATTATATACTCTAAAATTCCAAAGGTGTGTTGTCTTAGATACAAAAAGACAATAGACAGTCTCACTTGAGGTAAAGGTTGGCCTCTGTCAAGGAAGCCATGGGCCAAGAATGTGACTACCTGCCATGACCCACTTTTAGTTAGAAATTTGTTTTAATTTTTTTTTTTTAAATTTATTGCTTGAGAGGAGAGAGAGAGAGAGAGAGAGAGAGAGAGAGAGAAGTGGGGAGGGTCCACAGCAGTCTCCATAATTGTACATCATTAGTTGTGACATAGTTTCATTCCACACAGGAGGATGTGGGACCATGCAGGCAGGAACTGAACCAGGGGCCTCCTACATGGGCGGTGAGAACCTTTGCCATCATCCCAGGCGGTTTACCAGTTCCACTGCAGTTCAGCATATGGGTTTGCACTGGCCAGGTCCTGGATTCGCTACCCAGACCTCAAGGTTGCAAGGCAAGCACTCAACCTGCTGAGCTATCTCAGCATCCCTATAATAATTACTAATTAGATATTTTTAAGCTAAAGAAAATTAAAAATTTAGAAAACATGAAAAGATCTTTTATAATAGGGAGATTTTTAAAATAGGTCATTTTTATAATTAAGAAGTTAGGAATAACACCCAAATAGGACGCAAAAACCTCAAAGCCATAAAAGAAAATACAGCGATCCCTCGTTTTTCGCGGTTAATGGGGACCAGAACCTTCCGCGAAAGCTGAAAAACCGCGAAGTAGGATTTGCCCCTAGGAATTTTCTCATTGGTCGATGTCGCACCGGAAACCAATCACGCGCCTTTATGAGAGCCCGTGGGATGGACTCTGAGTCAGCTCATCTCTTTGACATGCAGGGATCCTTCTCTCTCGCGCATCAACATGAAACAACGCTCCTTTCCGCAATGTGGCTGCCGACATGGTTGTATTTTTTCATTTTTATTTTTTGATGAATATTTTGGAAAAGCCCGCGAAGCACTGAAGCTGCAAAACATGAAGCGCAAAGTGGCGAGGGAACACTGTACCAGATATGACTGTATGGACATTTTAAACTTCTATACAAAGAAAGGCATTGTAGGCTTGTAAAAAGACAAGTGTAATACTAGGGGAAAATATTTAAAGATTTATTTTTATTTTCTATTGTTTTTGATAGAGAGATACAGAGACAGAGATAGAGAGAAGGGGTAGGGCCCAGAACAGTCTCCCTAGTTGCACATCATTGGTTTTTCCACACAGTTTCATTCCATGGGTGGGCGGGGCTGCACAGGGCAGGAACCAGCCGGGATCTCGCCCTGGTGAGAACTGAACTGGGGGCACTCCCCAGTTCAGCATGTGGGTCCTCATGGGCTGGGGCTGGTATTCTATCCTCGGTCCCCAGGTCTGCAAAGTGAGCACTTAACCCACTGAGCCATCCCGGCTTCCCCATTTTTTAAAGATTTATTTTTATTTTTTATTGGAAAATATTTATAAGATTTATAAACAGCCATAGGATTTATATCCAGAATATATACGAAAGTTTTACAAGATTAGTATGGTAAACAACCCAACAGAAAAATTAACAAAGAATATGTACAAATCACACAAAAATGTGCTAAAGCCCTCTAGTTATCTAATAAATATACAAAATTAAACAATAATTAAATAATTATGCCTACCAGACTAGCAAAAATTAAAAGCATTGAACACATTCACACTGACAGGAATTGGGGAAATTCTTGTTATTTTTCAGATATTACCTCTTATCTATTGATCTTTTCCTCTCCTCTGGCACTTGTATTAGATAATGTGAATGCTTCTCCTCATCTGTGTCCTCTAACTCTCCATCTCATTGGTCCTCATCTCTTGAAGAACCCTCAACCTGATTCCCATTCATTCATTCATTCATTCTTCCGCTCTTTACCTTTCCTATCAAGTTCATCATTTTGGCACTTACATTCTTCATACCCAATATCCCCAGCTGGTTCTTCTTCACAACTGCCTCATCCACACTCAGATTCCCAGTATTCCCCTGTGCATATTTACTATGCATGTGTAAATGCTGTTTGTCTTGTCTTTATCTGCTCCCTCTGGTGTTCAAATTGTGGTCTTTCT
>PVKE010037981.1:0-15652 GCA_004027555.1 Craseonycteris thonglongyai
CACTCATCCTTTCCTCTAGCTGATCAGCCCTGTTTCCTATGCTGGTCAGTTCTTTTTTCAGCTCTCCCATGATGCCTTTCATTTCAAGGAGTTCCTTTTGGTTCTGCTCTAGCTTCTCAATTTTGTTGGTAAAGTACTCATTTTGCTCAGAAAATTTCTTGTTGAGGTCATTTAACTGTGTCTGGGTACTTTGCCAGCAATGAGTGAGCTCTCTGAGTGTCTTGAGTATTGCAGCCCTGAATTCTGTTTCACTTAGATTTGATTCCAAGTGTGCAAGGTCCTTTACTAAAGACTGCCCCTGATCTTCTGGAGGGGCTTTGGATTCTGAGGTGTGCATTGTGTTTGATGTGGTTCTTTTGGCTTTACGCATGAGTCTGTTTTCCCTCTGGGGGGTTGCCAATCAGATGGGCTTCTCTTTATTTTTTCTTTTGGGCTCAGTTGTGGGAGAAGGAGATTTTGGGAGAAGGTTGGGGGAAGCAGACAGGTTCTATGTCCTGGGGCACTTCAGGTTGCTGTCTTAGCTGTTAGATAGCAGAGTAGTAAAGGTGTGGCCAGGGGTGGGGGCATGGGAGTAGGAGCTAGGGTGGGCCTGAGACACAATAGCAGATTCCTCTTTCAGCAGGGGGGCTGGTGGTTCAGTACAGGCTGGGTGCAGGAGCTCTGGTCTTTCTCTCCTCCTCCTGGCTGCCCCTCCTTCAATCGTATCTGTAAGCCACACCCACAGGGCAGCACTTGGATGGGCTGGGGCTTGGCAGAGGCCCTGGTTGGCCGCACAGTCCTGCGCACCGGCAATGACACCTCGGCGACCCGGTCGGCAGCCCAGTTGCGCGCGCGGGCTGCAACGCCCCAGAGGCCCGGTGGGCAGGACGCCAAAAGCCCAGTTGCACGCTAGCGAGCAGGCAGCAGCGCTGCAGCAGCCCAGTGGGCAGGGTGCCAAAAGCCGGTCTTGCGCGCAGGCAGCGGTGCCGCGGCGGCCTGGTGGACGGGGCGCCGAAAGTCCAGGTGCGTTGAAGTCTTTATATTTTGTGCAGAAAGTAAATCCCTCATTTAAAATTATTTCAAGGTAAGTCGGGATGGCTCAGTGGGTTAAGCACTCACTTTCCAGCCCTGAGGTCCAAGGATTGTGTTCAGGTCCCAGCCCTGGCCTGTGCAGACCCATATGCTGAGATGGGGTATGGTCACAGTTTGGTTCTTACTGGGCCGAACTTCCCGTGTGGGAGGCCCACAGCCCAGTTCTCACCCTGCACAGCCCCCACCCACCTGTGTGGAACAAAACCTTGTGGAAAACTGATGACATACAACTATGGAGACTGCTCTGGGCTCTCCTTCTCCCTGTGTCTCCGTTTCTCTTTCTCTGTCAAAAACAATAAAATAAATATTAAAAAATATTTCAAGCACCAAGTTTACAGTATTGGTATCTATATACCTGTTCAGAGCCTTCAGGTGCAGAAAACCTAAGTTAATGGAATATAAACAACAATGTAGAGTTAGTTATTGGTTCATGTAACTGAAAACCAAAGGAAGATCTAGCATCAGACATATCTCGGTCAAGTTCTTGGCTCTATCTCTTCATCAACTTTTTTCTCAGCCAGGATGTGACGTTGTGGTCACAAAAATAGCTGACAGCAACACCTGGGGCTATGTGCTTCTTTGCAATTTCTAGGGTAAAACGTGTCACTACTCACAATATGAAATATTTATTTCCAGTTCTTAATGCAGACTGAACAAAGGTACATTGTCCATTGTTGCAAGGTCTATGAGAATATGCTGATTGATCACCACATGGGTTGGAAGAGAGTAAGTCCCACTTAAACACTGTGGTTACTGCATGATGACAACATGGTTACTACAGGTATTTCCTCAAAGGAAAATCAGAGATCTATTGGGTAAGGCCAATAGATAGAACTGATGTCGGACAGGCCTGTCTAGAACTTTAGAAAGTGATATCCCATCTTCCCTATAAGTGGCAGTATTTGGCTAAAAATATGGGCTCTGGACTTATGACTGGTGAGCCATTGGATTCTTAGGCTCACCAGTCATAAGTGTTGTGGTTTTATGCAAGTCACTTAACCTCATGCCTCAATATCTTAATTGATAAAATGAAATTAGTAGACTCTTCCTTGCAGAGCTGCTATGAGGATAATACATATACAGCACTTAGCTTGGTGTTTGTCAATTTCTAAGTACCTCTATTTGGAACTATATACTAGCACATGAAGTCCATTTGATAGACTTTCTAAGACATCACTTTTATCTATTTGGGTATTTGTCTGCTATCCAGGAGATTTCAGAGGCTTCTCTTTCCATCCTCAGGTCATTTTTATCTGCTAACAAATTCATTTTAGGTAGACTCAATTCTTTGACCCAAGGGCTGGAGTGCTCTGATACTGAAGAAATGATGTGTTGTGGTACATTGTGGTGTACATGTTCAAAAAGAAAAGGTATTTTCAATGGGGAGTTTCGTTTGCAGTGTAAAACATCAGTCCTAACTGGTTTGAGAACAGGGTACCAGTAGCATCTTACTGGGCCTCTATAGTCAGTCTCCTGTTAGAAAAATTACTACATAAAGGCAGCTAAACCCATACAGAGCAATCATGTTTTCATATGCCTTGATTACTTTCTTTAGCTTAAGTAATTGGAAAGCTGAATATACTCACATGGCAATACTGAAGTGATATTTTTTTGTCCTGTAATTCTTTCGTTTTGTTTTAATTGAAGCTAGAGGTTAGGTGGAGACCATGGCAAACAAGTAGAAAGGAGGTGAAGTAACCCCAGTTATTTGTTTTAAACTTATCCCACTAATGGCTAAAATTGGAGTTTGGACTATACTCCTTTGGGAAAATCTATATAAACTCTACTAGGTATAAGGTAGGTGAATTAGGGGTGATTGCATCAAGTAACTGTTTTTCAAAATGATTTCTCTTAAGCACTTATGGAAATGATGAACATGGTAAATTGGAGATGATTTGTGTTTACATGGAAGCAATTAGATGGAGGGAAAGAACATCAGCTTTGGAGACACAAAGACTGGTCCTCAAATCCTGACAGCACTGTTATCACATATGGAAAATGCCTTAACATTCTTTGAGCCTTAGTTTCCAAATCTGAGAAAAGGGGACAATATTATCTTCTTTGCAAAATTTATGCAATGACTGGAAAATATATATATTAGAAGTTATTCTTATTTATAAAGATTCATTGAAAATATACAATTTTATTATATAAAGAAAAATCTATTATAAAAGCAAAGTGCCCTTGTTATTGAGTGTCCTACATCTGAGCTCAAAGCATTCTCCTGTCATAGGATCTCATGGTTTCAGGTCTAAAACTAAGAAATTTACATACTTCCTGGGGCACTGAGGAGAACAGAGAAATTGGAACTGCCACTATAGGCCTTCTAAATCAGTGATTCTCACGCTTGGGCTTGGCTGTCTATGGTAATCAACTGAGAATTGCAAAAAACCTCACTGCCCTAATTGCACTCCAGAACAATTAAATCCAAGGTTCTGGGGTTGGACCCTGTAATCAGTGCTTTTTAAAGCTCTGCAGAAAATTCAAGTGCTGCCAAGGTCAACTACCGTATTTTCCGGCGTTTAAGACGACCGGGCGTATAAGACAACCCCCTAATTTTACAGTTAAAACATAGGTTTAGGTCTATATTCACTGTATAAGACTATCCCCCACTTCCGAGGCTGTAGTCTTATACAGCAAATATAGGCCTAAACCTATGTTTTAACTGTAAAATTAGGGGGTCGTCTTATACGCCGGAAAATACGGTATTGCTCTAAGCCATTGCTTCTCACACTGTGATTTGCATGCAAATCATCCAGGACTCTTGTTATCCTGCAGGTAATCCTGTAGGTCTGGGGTCAGGCCTGAGCTCCTTCATTTCCAACATGTTCGCAGGCAATGTGCTGGTTCCTGGACCACACTTTGAGTGCCAGGCTCTGTATAAGGTGGTTATTTCCCCCTTGTTTCCCGCCCCCTATTCTGACAATAAGCCTTTTATAAAAGGTTCTCTTTCCCATTGCTTTTTCATCCCCCTCTGTTTTATTGAAAGTTAATTGATGTACATCACTGTATAAGTTTAAGTTTTATGGAATAATGACTTGGTAGTCATATATTGCAAAATAACTACCACAGTAAGGGTAGTTAACATCCACCATCTCATATAGTTATATATTTTTTTCTCATGAGAACTTTTAGGATTTCCTCTCTTAGCAACTTTCAAATATATCATACAGCAGTGTTAACTATAGTCATCGTGTTGTACATTGCATCTCCAAGACATATTGTTCTTATAACTGAAAGTTTATAACTTTTGACCACCTTCATTATCTAATTTCCTGACTCTTTAACCTCCCCACCCCTCCACCTGCCTCTGGTAGCCACAAATCTGCTCTTTTTCTATGCCTTTTTTTTTTTTTAAGGTTATACATATAAGTGATATCATATAGTATTTGTCTTTCTTTGTCTAACTTATTTTACTTAACATAATGCCTTCAAGGTCCATCTATGTTGTCTTGGGATTTCCTTTTATTATTATTATTATTATTATTATATGACTGAATAATATTCCATTGTGTGTGTGTGTGTTTGTTTGGTCTGTGTATATCACATTGTTTTAAAAATCCATTCAGCTGTTAGTAGACACTTAGGGTACTGCAATAAACATGATGGTGCACATACCTTTTCAAGTTAGTGTTTTCATTTACTTTGTATAAATACCCAGAAGTGGAATTGTAGAATCATCTGGTTACTCTATTTTTAATTTTTTGAGAAACCTCCATAGTATTTTCCATTGTGGTAGTACCAATTTTCACTCCCACTAATAGTGCACCAGTGTTCCCTTTTCTCCACATCTTCACCAGCATTTATTACATGTCTTTTTAATGATAATCATTGCAATAGGCATGCGTTGGTATCTCATTATGGTTTTGATTTGCATTTCTTCTAGGAAGTGCTTTTTCTCCTGAAGTCTTCTTTGTCCATGACAGTAGAATGTTATTCTTTCTCCAGAAGTATTTCAAATTGCTCTACCCTTCTTAAAGTAATTTTGACTTGTGAGAAATATATACGTCAGTATAAGATGACTCATAATATTATCAGGAAAAAAAAGTTGTTAAGCTATTTAACGTATGTGAACAATTTCAGAAATTTATTTGATAGCTCTGGAAAATTTTTAAAGAAGATAATCTAGGCACACCTAAAAACCAAAAAAGAATGCCTATTCATGCAGTGTTTATTTAGACTGAAAACTATTAAGAATTGTTGCTGCTTCTGACATTTGGATTTGAATCTCTAAAGCAGGAGTGGCCAACCTTTTGGCTTCCCTGGGCCACATTGGACGAAGAATTGTCTTGAGCCACAGACAAAACACACCAACACTAACAACAGCTGATGAGATTTTTAAAAATATTTTCAAAAAAACATTTTTTATAGTGTTTTAAGAAAGCTTATGAATTTGTATTGGGCTACATTCAAATGTTATAGGGAATACCTGACATTCTGCACATAGCCCTTCTACCTGGCATTCTGCACGTAGCATTGTACTTTCTATTATTGCTCCGCTAGCCCAGCTCTGTGATTTCTCCAGTTCCCCCTTGCTGACTTTGTAATTTTCCATTTGCCACAGGTGCCCCTGGCTATTGTAAACCCTTCAACTATTCCGACTTTGTAATTTTCCATTGCCACAGGTGCCCCTGGCTATTGTGATTGCACAGGCACCCCTTGCTATTATAAACCCCTCACTTTCTGCATTTGGGGCCATGGGTTTTTGAGACATTAGTCCTCCATGGTCACCAGCTTAGAATAAACTTACCTTGCTTATGAATTTGGCTCTCCTATGAACTTGTCTCGCCTGGGTTATAACACAAAGATGTGTTGGGCCGCATGTGGTTCACAGGCCACAGGTTGGACAAGCTTTTCCTAAAGCGTCTTTAAACCAAATTGTTTTGTTCAGGATTATTTGGCTAAATTCCACCTGTCAATATGCTGCTCTATAGCTGACCTTGACTTAGGGCATAAGAAGCAGAAATTCCTGAATAAATCTAGCACTTGCCTACTATATGCTAAGGGATATTCACTTTAGTGGGAAGGAAGGCAACACACCCTCTAAAGGAGAGAGCCAGAATATTTAGCAACACTTTCTTACTTTATCAGTTTTTTGTTTTGTTTTGTTTTTACTTCTTGAGAGAAGGTGAGAGAGAGAGAGAGAGAGAGAGAGAGAGAGAGAGAGAGAGAGAGAGAGAGAGAGAGAGAGAGAGAGAGAGAGAGAGAGAGAGAGAGAAGCAAGGAGGGCCCAAAGCATTCCCCATAGTTATACCTTATTAGTTGTGACATGGTTTCATTCCACACAGGTGGATGTGGGGCCACATGGGGTGGGAACTGAACTGGGGGCCTCCCGCATGGAAAGCGAGAACCTTCACCGTCAACTCAGCAGTTACCATTTGCATCCATCCCAGTTCAGTATGTGGGTTTGCATGGGCCATGGCTGGGATTTGATTCTTGGACCTCATGGTTGCAACGCAAGCATTTGACCTGTTGAGCTATCCAGCACCCCTAGTTTTTTACTTCTTTTGTCTGGCATAGAAGACCAAGCCAGTGGCTTTTTGAATCAGATATAGCAGTGTTTGAAATCTAAGCCCTTCTGATTTGCTATCTTTGAACCTGAGACAATGTACTTTGTTAATTTGCATAATTAATTGTTTATTATGATTTCACATAATAGAAAGTCATTAAATAGTTTATTTTAAGAGTGGCTCACTGAACTGGGGAGTTCCCCCAGTTCAGTTCTCTCTCTGTCTCTGTATCTATCTCTCTCTGTCAAAAAAAAAAAAGAGTGGCTCAGCAGCTTGACTATATTATCAAGACTTGTCTGTCATATCACATTGACAATATCTTTTATCATGATTACAAGATGGTGGTGGTTAACTCCAAATATCACATCTGCACAGAACAATTAATGTTCTTAGTAGACAAAAAGTCTATAACATGCTTCTATCTTTCTAGGGAAGAAAGTCTGTCCCAGGATTCTCCCTAGTAGACTTTCCTGTCACCTAACTGGCCAGAAATAGATCACAGGTCAATCCCTAAACCAGTTACTAGAAAAAAAAAATGAGATTATCATGACGAATTTAGGTCAGTCAGAAGTCATTCCTGAGGGGACAGAATTTACACTGTAACATTCACATTCTGGAGAGCACATAGTCAGATTTGGAATGTCTTAATCTGATAAAAGGGGATAAGCTAGTGCATTTACAGCTATTAGTCTCTATCACACCACTGATAAGTCTTTTTCTTTATTGTTCTAATTATCTCTGAATCAGGCAATTAGACATTGGCCCAAGTGTCAGCAGGCTTGTTACCCCCAAACTGATCTATTTTTTTACAACAGAATATTCTTAGCTTGTATAATGGAAATTTTAGTTCTAGTAATGAGTGATTTTTATTTTGTCACCATCAGAAACTTTAAAGTTTTCACCTAGTGATTGGGAACAATATGATCTTTGCTGCTCTGTTCAAAATTCAAGATTAAAGAAGGTAAAACTATTTAGAGCCAGTTACTCTTAGGTAATATCAAAATAAGTCTCTTTCAAAAAATAGGACACATTTTACTCTCCTTGTATCAATATATCATAAAAATTTGTTACTTCCACTAATACTATATTGTAAGTCTTTCATTGGAGCTGGCTATGTCTTATTTATCTTTGTGTTACAAGAAGCTATGACATTTCCTGGCTCATAGTAGATCTTCAATAAATGTATTGAAAGTAATATCAAAACACATAATTTCATGCAGTTACTTGGCAAAGTTATAAGACAAGGTTCTTATCTTGAAATTAATAAATACTTCTAATATTTTGTATTACCACTCTTTAGACAGTTTGGCAATGACCTTCTTGCTGTTGCGAATGCACCATGTGGTATTGACAGCATCAACGCATGAACTGACATCACTTGGCATACGTGAGATTAGGTTGTTTTCATAGCACAAACCTCTCTATTTGTTCCAAGCTTGTTGGGGCATATCATTCCCAGAGTCCAGAGTTGAGGGATATCTGCAATGCTGGGCACCAGCTCATCACACCCTAAGCCTCACTAATGCCTATGTCTGAATCAGAGCAAGGCATGACGTTGTAGGAGTCACTCTAACTTGTTCGGCTGGTTTTCCTGAGTCGACTGATGAACTTTGGCAATCATCTAATTTCTCAGTTTGATAAAGACAGAACCAATGTATAATATTAGCAATTTTTTTCTTTTAAGATTTATTTTATTGTATGAGAGAAGTTAGAGAGACAGAGAGAGAGAGAGAGAGAGAGAGAGAGAGAGAGAGAGAGAGAGAGAGAGAGAGAGAAGGGAGGGCCCAGAGCAGTCTCCATAGTTGCACATCATTAGTTGTGACATGGTTTCATTACATACAGGTGGATGTGGGGCCGCATGGAGCGGGAACCAAACTGGGAGCCTCCTGCATGGGAGGCGAGGACCTTCACCACTGAGCCATCTTGGTAGTTACCAGTTGCACAGCAGTTCAGCATGTGGGGTTTGCACAGGCCGGGGCTGGGACTTGAAGCCTGGACCTTGCAATTGTGAGGCAAGTGCTCAACCACTGATCTATTCTAGCATTCCTAGAAATTTCTTGAAAATGAGATACTTAAGGTATCTGAGGAAAGTCTGAGAGAAATAAAAATCAAGAACAGTTGCCCATAAGGAAGTTTAGAATGTGATTTTCTGGACGGCAGAGACCTATGACTTCTCTCTCTTTTGTGCCTGTGAATTATCAAATGCAACACTCTATATTCTGTAGGGGCAATCACCCAACGAGTATGGGGACTTACTTGTGACAAACTCTTCTCTCTTAGAACATGAACATTGCAGGCACAAGGGCATGTGTGTCCACCAGCAACTCTGGGTGGTCAGGTGGTCATCCTGGCCTAGCACTCTCTTGATTGGAGTTGATTTAAGGAGCACTGGCCATTGTGGCAGGCCCTGGCAAGGCCAGTTAGTTTGCACATTTCCAGTCATTTTCATCCCGGGTAGCTCTTGCAGTGTTCCCTGAGTGGAAGGGTAGAGCATGAACTTCCTTGTTTAGGGCTTCTTATGACTAGAAATTGTCTTGGGCTTTAAGCAGACATTTTGGGAATAACAATGAGTCAGAGAATGGTGGTAAAGATCTCAAATTCTGGAGCCACATTTCCCAGATTCAAATCTCAGCTCTGCCACCTCTCTGTGACCTCAGGTGAATTGTTGTACCTCTCTTGGCCTCATTGCCTCACTTTCTTCGTCATAGGGCTATAATAAAGATTAAATGAAGACAATGTCTGCCACAGAGAAGGCATTACATATGGAAGTGAGATCATCATCATTTACGTCCATCTCAATTCATTCATAAATCACGTTAGCAATCCTTCATAGGGCTTGTATACCAGTAGTATCAATTTAGGAAACTGGCTACATAAGACAGATGCCAAAATAATATGTATAGCAACTTGGTTTTGTCATCATTTTGCGTCAGTATTTTTTGTTTTAAATTTTCTTAAGTATCTTCTAAATATTTTTTGTTTTCCAGCTATAATTTAAGATTTTCAAGGGTTGGGGCTTTCTCTATTAATTTCTTCATACACCTGGTGGAGAAGTACTACATATATGTCAAAAAAATAGTGTACTGTTTTCAAAAAATTTTTAAATCTATCAAGAGGCAAGCTCTTCACAATACCAAAACAGATAACCAACCAATTCAGTCACAAGGCTCCTAGTTTCAGAAAAGTTAAATTCTAGGGTTGATTTCATTGTTCTTAGTGTAATAATCTGACTACTTTATCATATAATCCCTCCAATTAACATCCACATGACTTCAGGATACTTGGAGCACGGTCACTGTCTTTTTCATTTTAAGGAGGATTATATGCTAAAATGGGCTTAACTAAAGACAAAGACTGTGGGATTGAGAAAGAATCTCTATTTACAGATTAGGAAGACTCATGCATATGCGGTTAGGATCTTTTTTAATCAATGAAGTATACAGCTGGCATTTCATTACTCAAGTAATACAGAGTTTCTGATGATTGGAAATCATGCAGATGCAAGCAAAGCATTGGTGAAACATGGCAGAGTGTCCTAGTATAAAAATTAACATTTTGGTTGTTTCTCTGGACATTTAAAAGTTGCATCTATATTTTGTGTGCAGTTTCTTGTAGACCACTCAGAATAAATTATTTCAACCAGGCAGTGGGTTTGGCCCAGGCAGGCAATACAGCAGAAATAATAAAGGTACTGGTTCTGAAATTGGACACCTGAGATCAGATCAAAGTACTGACACACTTAACCTGTGTGTGACCTCAGGCTGGTTCCTTGATCTAAGAATCTTTTTTTTTTTTGGTCTGGGAAGTTGCATCAAAACAATACCTAAATTATTAGATTACTGTAACATCAAATTTGAGAATGTATATTAAGTGTTTAGCGCAGAAATGGTATATAGAGAACTCACTACATTCCACTATTGCTACTTTTTACTGTCATTTGAAGATATTTTTCACCTTGATCCTGTGTTAGTAAGTAACACAATGATGAAAAGAAGGTTCTTCCTGTTAGTACCAAGTATTATTTTATTACTCAGGGAATTCTAATTTGCATTTCGTTAAGTGATTTCATAGTTGTGAAACCAGAAGATCCTGGAATTGGATTCCCACCCTGTTTTTGTTAAAATCTCTGAGTCAGGTTGAGCCTGGCCACCACCTTCTTATGCTGTTTTAACCTTCCCACACTGCTTTCTCTGGAAAGACAAGGAGCTACTTGATTAAACCATTAAGACAGGAGAGCAGATTCTTGGAGAGTGGAAATAACTTGCCTAAGGCCAAGTTTATGTAGAACTATTCAAATTGTCTTAATAATAGCTCATTTTAATGAGCATCTACCATGTTGCTGGCACTGAGTTAAGCACTTTAGATGCATTATCTCATTTAATATTCATAACAACATATTGGTAAGAGACTTTCACTATCTCATTTTCATAGGAGAAAACTGAAGTAAAGACAAGTATACAATTTGTCCAGATAGCCACAATTTATAAGGACCAGAGTGTACTGTGAATGCTATACAACACTGAGTGCCAGGACTTTGTCTGAAAATTATTATTTCTCTGAGACTGGTAGAAGGGGTGCATATATTTTTGAAAAAAGAGGGGTTAACTTTTTAAAAATTTCTTTTCTCTCTCTACAATTAGAAACATCAAAGAAGACAAGACTAGGTAGAAGAAAGGTTTCTTTTGGTCACTTACAAACTCAACTCATGTTTCAACTGCATTCTATAGATTTCCTAAATCTTGAGAGTTGGGATTAATTACCTCATGTTCTGGGCTCCCAGAACACATTTTAAAAATCAATTTACATCATGTTCCAAGTAGGTGTTAAAAACTAGGACAGATGCGGGCCAAGGGAAGAAGCAAGGGTTGGAGCTCCTCATTCACTTTTAGTTACTGGAACCAGGGTATCCACTGTCCTAGCTGCTGAGTGATTGGGAGGGACTGAGAGTACAATGGCGGTCATTATCTGCCAAGCAGTATGGAGATAGATATATATCACTTCGCCAATTAATAAGAATGTGTGGGTGCAGGGCCTACTTCTTTCCTTTTTTCTTTTTCATTTCGATATAATTGACATATAGCACTGTATTAGTTTCAGGTGTATCATACAATGATTTGACATTTGCCTAGGCTGTGAAATAATCATCATGATAAATCTAGTTAACATCCATCACCAGACATAGTTGCAGACATTTTTTCTTATGATAAAAACGTTTAATGTCTACTCTCCTAGCAACTTTCAAATATATAGTACAGTTTCATTAATTATAATTCTGTATTGTAAATTACATCCCCATGACTTACTTATTTTACAGCTGGGAGTTTGTACTTCTTTTTTTAAGATTTATTTTTATTGTTTTTGACAGAGCAAGAGAGAGAGACTGAGAGAGACAGAGAGAAGGGGGAGGATCCAGAGCAGTCTCTATAGTGGTACGTCATTAGTTTTTGATATAGTTTCATTCCACAGGTGGGTGCAGGAAAGGAACTGGGCTGGGGGCCTTCTGCAAGGGAGGCAAGCCTGCTGGGGGGCCTCCTACATGGGGAGCACACCCCAGTGAGTACTGAACTGGGGCATGCCCCAGTTCTGCATACGGGTCTGCACAGGCCAGGATATGATCCTCAGACCCCAGGGCTGCGAGACAAGCTCTCAACCCATTGAGCCATCCCGGCATCCCAAGTTTGTACTTTTTAATCCTCCTCTCCCATTTTCCCCTGCCTCTGGTAACTGCCAATATGTTCTTTGTATCCATGAGCTCTCTCTCTCTCTTTTTTCTAAAATTGTTTCTTTGATGTGTTTTTTAAAGTTGCACATATAAGTTAAATCACACAGTATTTCTTTCTCTGTCTGACTTGGTTCACTTAGCATAATGACCTCAAGGTCCATTTGTGTTGTCAAGGTCCAAATGTGTTGTGACAAATGGCTGAGTAACATTCCATTGTATGCTATATGTACCACTTCTTCTTTATCCATTCATCCACGGATAAACACAGGTTTAGATTGCTTCCAAATCCTGGCTGTTGTAAATAGCACTACAAAGAACATGGGAGGTGGGCATTTATTGTTCCAAGTTGGTGTTTCTATTTTCTTCAGATAAATATCCAGAAGTGGAATTGCAGAATGATATGATAGTTCTGTTTTTGATTTTTTTGAGGAAACTCTATACTGTTTTCCAATGTGGTTGCCCTAATTAACATTTCCATCAATATCCTTGCCAACACTTGCTACCTCTTACCTTTCTGATAACAGTCAATATAATAGGAGTGAGGTGATATTTCATTGTTTTTATGTGCATTTCCCTGATGGTTAGTAATGCTGAGCACATTTTCATATACTTGTTGGCCATTTGTTTGTCTTCTTTGAAAAAAATGTCTATTTAGATCATCTGCCCACTTGTTAATTGAATTGTTTTTGTTGTTGTTGTTTACTGCTATTGAGTTATATGATTCTTGAAATATATTTAGGATAGTAACCCCTTACAACATAAAGGATTTGCAAACATTTTCTCCCATTTGGTAGGATGCATTTTCTTCTTTCTTTGTTTCTTTCTTTCTTTCCTTCATTTATTGTTTTTGACAGAGAGACAGAGAGAGGCATAGAGAAAGGGAATGGCCCAGAGCAATCCCCACAGTTGCATGTCATTAGTTTATGATATAGTTTCACTCCACAGGGCAGGAACTGGGCTTCAGCCCTCTGTATGGGAGGCATACCCAGGGCAGGAGCTGAACCAGGGGCCTCCCACATGGGAAGCTCACCCCAGCGAGAACTGAACAGGGGGCACACCCCAGTTCAGCATATAGGTCCACATGGGCCAGGGGCTGGGATAGGATCCTTGAACCCCGGGGCTACAAATGAGTGATCAACATTCTGAGCCATCCCGGCTGGCATCCCCTTTTTTCATTTTCTTAATGTCTTTCTTTGTTTTAAAGATGCTTTTTAGTTTGATGTAGTCTCACAAGTTTATTTTTGCCTTTACTTTTGGTGTCAAATCCCAAAAAATCATTGCCAAGACCAATAATATCAAGTAGCTTGGTACCCATATTTTCTTCTAGTAGTTCCATGATTTCAGGTCTTTTTTTAAAGATTTATTTTATTGTTTGAGAAAAGGTAACGTGGGGGGAGCAGGGCAGTCTCCACAGTGGCATGGTTTCATTTCACACAGGTGGATGTGGGGCTGCACAGGGTGGGAACCAAACTGGGGGCTTCCTGTGTGGGAGACGAGAACTTTTGCCACTGAGTCATCTTAGTGGTTACTGGTTGCACCACAGTTCAGCATATGGGCTTGTGTGCTTGGGCGAGAGCTGGGAATTGAACCCTAGACCTCAAGATTGTGAGACAAGTGCTCAACCACTAATCTATGCTGGCACCCCCAATTTCAGGTCTCAAGTTCAAATTTTTGATCCATTTTGATTTGATTTTTGTATATGGTATAATACAGTGGTCCAGTTTTATTCATTTACACGTGGCTATTCAGTTTTCCCAACAGTATTTATTAAAGAGACTGTCCTTTCCTCATTATGTTTTCTTGAATGCTTTATCATAAATTAATCAGCCATACATACATGGGTTTACTTCTGAGCTTTCTAGTCTTTTATACCAATCTACATGTTTGCTTTTATGTCTGTAGAACATTTGGTTGACCTCAGAGGGTAGCCAGCTGAGCTCAGTTCAATGTAATTATGCATTTTCAATTTTTGGAAACCACAGAGCAATTATGACCCTGGTCTAGGACTTGGTTAGTGATCATAGGTACCAAGACTTCAACAGGCCTATCCAGGAGGGTCCTCCAATCAGGCAAAACTAAAGACCATGTAAACACACACACACACACACACACACACACACACACACGCACACACCCCTGTCACAGATGTTTAGCGATTCATGTGAAAGAGTTTCTATTTTGTGACTCAACTGGGAAATATAAAACAAGCCTCTTTGTGATATGTTGTGTCTAGATCCAGAAAAGATGTAAGGCAAGCTTGTCCAACCTGTGGCCTGAGGGCCACATGTAGACCAGGACAGATTTGAAAGCAGTTCAACATAAATTCGTAAAATTTCTTAAAACACTATGAGATCTTTTTGCGATTCTTTTTAGTTCATTGGGTATTGTTAATGTTAGTGTATTTTATGTGTTAGTATATGTTATGTGTGGCCTAAGACAGTTCTTTGTCTTTCAGTGTGACCCAGGGAAACCAAAATGTTGAACACCCCGTTTTAAAGGCAGCAAGAAGTTGCTCATATGGTGAGGGGAGTCCATGGAGGCCTCCTCCCAGACTATGGGCAGCTCATGTTATAAGTTTATAATTCTGAATTCTCAGGACCTGGGAATTTCTTACCTGGGGCTTAAATTTTGTTCCATGAGAAGTCCATCTAGCAAGGCTATCTCTGGAGGTAAAGGACTGAGGCTCCCCTTCTTGGTTGCTCTTTTCACTGAGAACTCTGCAAGCCAAGATCCACATACTTCAGTTTTGAGATATCAACTTGTCACCTTGCTAATTTTAGGGGGAAAAAAAGAAGAGAATAAAAGGATGTCAAATTTTGGTAAAGATGTTAAAAATTGTAACCAATGAGATGATGAAGTGGACAGGGGACTATAAATAGATAAATACAGTGTTCCCTCGCCACTTCGCGCTTCATGGTTTGCGGCTTCAGTGCTTTGCGGGTTTTCCCAAACTATTCATCAAAAAATAAAAATGAAAAAATACAACCATGTCGGCAGCCACATGGCGGAAAGGAGCGTTGTTTCATGTGGATGCGCGAGAGAGAAGGATCCCTGCATGTCAAACAGAGATGAGTTGACTCAGAGTCCATCCCACGGGCTCTCATAAAGGCGCGGGATTGGTTTCCGGTGCCACATCGACCAACACAAGACTCTTCGCCTCTCTCAGAAAGCAATGTTGATTCATGTTTATTACTGTCTAAGGTTTTGTCATTAACCTTATTAATTAGCACTGGCACATTTAAGTAAATACGTATACTGTTGTCATTTTTGTCTTAAATGAGTAAAGTATGAATACTGTTTACATATTTAAAACATTCTTATACCCGCATACACGAAAATTCCTAGGGGC
>PVKE010037982.1:0-15653 GCA_004027555.1 Craseonycteris thonglongyai
TCTCTCTGTCTCTGTCTCTGTATCTCTCTCTCTGTCAAAACAATAAAAATAAATCTTAAAAAAAAAAGAAAAGTAGAAGCAACCAGTATTGTCCATTAAGTGACAAAAGAAAAAATGATGAAAGACCTAATCTTTTTAAGACAGAAAACCACAAGTGTAACATATAGTATGTGCTCTATAAATATTTGTTGAATGAAAAATGACGACAGGATGAATGGACTATCAAAGGGGTATTCTCAATAAATAGCTCTGTCTCCTTCTGTGAGAAATGATAGGATGAATGATCAAGAATGATCACAGCTCAAAAATTATTAATTACAATATCTTCATTTTTGGTTCTAGGGGTAAAGAATCCAAGATGCTCCCCTAGTTCTTCTTTTATTTTTTTATTTACTCAGTTGTTTCTCACCCAATCACTTCCAAATTCTCTCTTCCCACAGTTTATCTTCCTTCTAATCTATACTCGGGTTTCATTTTTAGGAAATAAAAAAGCAAACTTCCATTTTGTTTGTCTTAGATTTGTTTCTCCCCAGAAATAGACCTGGATTAATAGATTTTATTGAAGAGTTTTGTTTGCCCCAGAAATAAATCCAGCATCAAAGATTTGATTGCAAGTAGTTTATCTTGAGGTGACCTCAGGAAGCTTTCAGAAGGGAATTGAGAAGTGAGACAAGAAAGGAAGGAGAGGCGATGAAGGGTGTTCTAGTGAACAAGTTATTCACTGTGGGAAATGGGCTGAATCCTGGACAGAAATTCTCAAAGATTGTGTTGAACTTGCTTCAGGGTTGTACCAATTGAAGAGTAAAGAAGTTAGGAAATTTATTAAACAACTCCCATCAATAACCTTATTGGCTATGCCCTTTAGAAACACTTGTCATTAAATGTTGGAGAACATATTCTCCAACTTTTCTCCAGTACCTCACTGACTTTTCCTCAGCCAGAGGCTCGTTCCTTCCCATCACACTCCCTAAACATTTTTATCAATCAAGAAACTTTTTTCTATGTATCTCTCTTCTCTGGATAAGCTCACCTTTGCCTACAACCATGATCAACATCCTGGTATTTTGTACTTCTCATTATTTTCTAAGTTCCAAATTCATTTTCCCTACTATAGATTGACACCTCCTTCTAAATTATTTGGCAGGACTCTGAACTCAGTAGGTTCAAAACCAAATTCACTGTCTTTTACTCTTTACCATTTCACTGGAAATAATTTTTAAATAAAATAAAACGAGACAACTTCCTCTTCTTATTCTCCATTCCATTTATGGTATCACCTTCTGTCTGGTTACTCAAATTAGACCCCTGTACAACATTTTTGCTTCTTTCTTCTCCTTATTTTTCATGTTAAATGGATTACCAATTCCATCTCTCTGGTGTCGCTCCACATACCTATTACTACCACCACCACTACTACTGTTCAACCTCTGAACTGCGTTCTCAATTCTATAGTAATTTTTACTTTCTCCAGATTGCAAATGATCCTCTATACAACTTCCATTAAAAAAAAAAAATGAATCACCCCATCTAGCCCACTCTTTCAATACTCCATAATCACCATTCACTGTTCACCATACACACCCTATATTTATTGCCATTCCCCAAAGAAGCAAAGTACAACCATGATTCAGTGCTTTGGCTCCCTTCTACCTGAAACACACCTTACTTAAAGGCCTAATCCAAATTCTGCTTTCTTTCTGTGTCCTTCCTCATCCCTACTCCCACACTCAACCTCTGATAAACAAATTCCTCCCCTACGCTCACTTAACACATTATCCATGATACTGTAATATCATTCATCTTATTATCTGATGTGACTAGTTGTAGACAATCTTTCTCTCTCTCTCCACCATAAATTCATTTCTGTGTCTGAAACCCAGAACAAAATGCATTACCTGACATACAATGTACTCTCAATATATGTCACTGAATTAAACAGCCAAACAAGAAATTTCCCATGTATGATATCAAAGTTATCTAGTTTAACAAATACTTCAATGCCTTCTTCATTTTAATGTCTACATATCTGTCACTAAGTGACCACAGACAGATGTCACTGTAGAAACAGACCATGTATAAGTGTAAGCATATGTGTGCACATACACAGCATATAATGGCTGAAGTTCCAAATAGTATACTGACATTAACAAAAGTAAAAAAGTTAAGTAAGCAAATGCCAACAAGAAAAGAACATCTCAACATACTATCTTCCTGAATATACTGGCTGAGAAAAAATTAACATTAAGATTAGCATGTTGTAAACTTGCATTCTAACACGTGTATTAACTAGGGGCAAGAATTAAGAAGGACCTAAAAACTCAACACAAGCAAAGCTCTATATATCTTTATTCACGTTGTAGGTGAATTGTATTCTTCATGCTTCTGCTCATTTTTTTAAGTTATTTTCCTTGAGGTTTATTCAATATTAATCTAAAATCATGTTTTGCGAATCTAAAAAAAGAAATTTTGCTGTGGAGGTACAAAATATCACATTCCCCCCACCCCACGTCCCAGCCCCAAGTTATTCACCTTTCTTCAAAATGCTTGGGAATTTCAACTGCTTGCTAAAGTAAACCCTTCACTCTGACTGAGTAATAGTCTATATGAGTTGAAAACTTTCCCAAAGTAGATTTTCTTCAGTTATATTTCAAGACAAAGGCTTACTTCTGTATAAAGTACAGTATTGTATTATTGAATTAGGTAGAGATGTGGGTTTATTTTCACCTGAAACCTATAGTATTTCTCTTGGGCACCCCAGCTGGTACCATGAAGAATATATTTGAGGCTTCTGCCAAAAATGGCTTTGGATTTTTTTTCTCTAGTTTTAAAAATAAGAATTGCATAACACCATCTTGGTCATGTGTATGGAGGAGCGAACCTTAAGTGATCTTTTTCAGATGTAAAGGCTAATGGAATAAAATACAATATCTAAACTACAAAGAAATGAGAGGTGGCTCTTTTTGCGATGTTGGAAGGGGAGCCTTTCCTTAATAAGTACAACACAGAAGACTGGGAAGACCAAAAGAATAACAGATTATTTGGGGACATTAAAAAAATCAAATAACTAATTAACAAATAAGAAAATGCCTCCAAATTATTTTATGAAACTATATTATCTTGATATTTGATAAAGAAAATAAGAAAAAATAATTCTAGGTTGGTACCATGTAAATATAGAAGCAAAATCAAGCATTAGCAAGCAGATTTGAGCAATGAACAAACAGGTATTATGCTCATTTCACTATATGTAGAGAAATCATCTGACACAACACCTTTTTATGATTGTTTCTAACCCCCTTAGCAATTCAGGTATGGAAAGGAACTTCTTTAACCTGTTAATGAGTATCTTCAAACTCTAAAGCAGATGCCGTCTTAATAGTAAAACATGAGAAGTTTTCCCTCTAATATCAGGGCAAGTACACAGATCCAGATAGCTCTGCCTTTATTCAGTGTTGTGCCAGAGGCCTGATGATTCAAGAGAACAAGCAAAACAAATTAAATGGCAAAAGGGACTTCGAAGAAAAGTGTGATTGTGTGTAGATTATACACTTATTACTTTTCTATGCAAAAAAATCCAAGAATGGGGAAGCTGGGATGGCTCAGTGGGTTAAGCGCTCACTTTGAAGCCCCGGGGACAGAGGATCGAATCCCAGCCCCGGTCCATGTGGACCCATATGCTGAACTGGGGAGTGCCCCCAGTTCAGTTCGCACCGGGGCAAGACCCCGGCCCAGTTCCTGCCCTGTACAGCTCTGCGCCCACCTGTGGAATGAAACTATGTGGAAAAACCAATGATGTGCCAACTATGGAGACTGTTCTGGGCCCTTCCCCTTCTCTCTATCTCTGTCTCTGTATCTCTCTATCAAAAACAATAAAAATAAATCTTTAAAAAAGAAGAATCTTCAGAAAAAAATGATTAGAATGCACAAGATAGTTGATCAAGATTAATGATTACTAGGTCAATATTCTAAGATCCAATAGCATTTCTACACACTAGATTAACCAATTTGAAAAGGCATCAAACAAAATGACTTTATTCTCTGTAAAAATAAAACTTCAATAGAACCCAGAAAAAAATAAATATGAGATCTAAGACATTGATAAAGAAAATTCTGTTAATACTGCTGAGACTATAAGCTTTCTATAGTAGCATAGATATAATTAAGTCCCTACTGCATACGGAACAAGGAAATATCAATTCTGTGTGTATTAAGGCTCCAAATGTTAAAAAGAAAAGTTCGACAGTTTTGGAAGAAAGCACTGGAGTCTACATGAGTTAGAATGGATTTTTTAAGCATTTTACAAAATAAGCATAACCCAGGAAGGAAAAGACTGATAAAATTGCCCTCATTATTATGATCATATAATGGTTATGACATATTTCTTTTTTTTAATGAAATAAGAGATCTATTGTAATCTATTTATTTTATTTATTTATTTATTTATTTGACAGAGAGAGAGAGAGAGAGAGAGAGAGAGAGAGATACAGAGACAGAGAGAGAACTGAACTGGGGGAACTCTCCAGTTCAGCTCATGGGTCCGCACAGGCTGGGGCCGGGATTCGATCCTTGGTCCCTGGCACTGCAAAGTGAGCACTTAACCCACTGAGCCATCCCGGCTTCCCCATGACATATTTCTGCATGTTAAAATATAGCATAAATAAAATTAAAGGAGAGACTACCAAGTAGAAAACAGTATTTGCAATGCAAATAATTTGACAAAGAAGTAGTATTCATAGTAAAGATCTTTGTAATCAATAATAAAATGGAGTAGCAAGAACGTGAATTCTAAAGTTGATTATCTGACTTTGAACTCCAGTATCTGCACTCAGTAACTATGTGAGTTTAGACAATTTATTCAGTCTATTTGTATCTGAGTATGCTCATTTGTAGAATGGAGATAATACCTACCTTAAATATTTTTTATGAGGATAAATAACCTAATATGTGTAAATTCTTAAGAGCAGTACCTATCACAGTAATTACAAATATTTGTTCCATTATTTTATAGTAAATATGATTCACAGGTACAAATATGCCCATTATGTAATATATATTTTTAATTACCGGTATTTCCTAAGTAATGTTAATTGTGAAAGTAAAAGATAAGTTACAAACCAAAAATTATTTACAATATAATTGATAAATCATGAATATATAAAAACATTCAGAATAAGACATACAACCTAACTGAAAAATAAATTATAATCATTAAATTATCAAAAAATAATGAAATAAAAAAGGTATAATGTACACAATGAAGTTCCAACTTCAAAATAACCAAAGAAATAAAAGAGATAACAGTGAGGTATTTTCATATTGTTGAAAATTTCATATCTGGCAAACATTCATAGAAATGGATACTTTCATACATTATTGGTGGGAGTTAAAATTAAAACAGACTTATTCTAGAAGTCAATTTAACTATATGCCACCAAGAACTCAAACATTTATATACTTGATTTCAGAATTCCAATTCTAGATTTTTATCCACAGAAAAATATCCCGACAGAATGCAAAATCAACATATGAGGATACCCACTGCCACACTGTTGACAATGGTGACACTTCCATCAATATGAGTCCAATTGAAGCCAATAGGGATCATCCACACAAGTAGATATTGTTCAGCCTTGAAAAATAATAATATTGCTCTGTATTCATAATCAAGGAAAAATTTTTACTATTAAAAGCAAGTCAAGACCTGGGATGGAAAAGAGGCTTCTAGAAAAGAAGAAAAGGTTCTGACATACCACAGGTTGTAAGGAACTCCTTGGCGGCTCTTTGAAGGAGTTAAACTAGAGTCACTCCCCTCCCTAACCCTACCTCAGTGCAATTGCCTTTACCCCTCTTCTTAGTCCAGTTTATAAGAACACTTGCAATATTCAAATGTAGAATTTCAATTTCCAGTTTCTACATATGCAAGAAAAAACATCAGATTAAATGACAAAAGTAATTTCATCTTTCCACTTTATTTTATGCAATTCTGAGTAAAAAGGAGAATAGGCAGCTAAAATTACAAACCACCCAATGCTTGCTCAGTAATGATGCAGAGCTCAAAGGCAAAGTGGCCAGAAAGTCAATATCCAAATGATATTTCAAAATGTTATTTTCTCCCTAATATAATGTACTAAGAAGGGCATAGGATTGCCTCTGTGGTGTTCTTGCCAAAAATGCATGACTTCAACATAATCATGAGAAAACATTCCAAAGTTCCTAACCCAAATGGAGATACTTTCTACAAAGTCACTGACCAATACTTTCCAAAAGTGACAAGGACATGAAAGACAAGGAAATACTGAGAAACTGCCATAGATTCCAGGAAACATGACAACTAAATGAGATGCTGAATTGGATTCTGGAAAAGACATCAGTGGAAAAACTAGTTTTGTTCAAATTAGGTCTGTAGATTAGTTAAGAGCATGTGCCAATGTTAATTTCTGGGACTTAAAATTGTACTACGGTAAAGTAAGATGTTATCAATAGGGGAAACTGTACTATTTTTGCAACTTTTACTAAATCTAAGATTATTTCAAATTGAATGATTGAGAGCTACAAATGACTGCAGGATAAAGACGGAAATCCTTACAGGCCTTAATCTCTTTTTCTTTACGTCACCTATTTCTTCCTCTTACTTTCTAAACTCCACCTACACTGGTCTCACTATGTAAAGCTCTACGGGTGGCAGAAGTAAATCTCCTGCCCAATGCAACACTCTATAGGACTCGTCCACCTAGAACATGTGATGCACCCATCCTACACCCACACACACTTGACCTAGACTTCGGCTCCCACTTGCTCAAGGTTATCTGGTTCCACAGCTTGAGTCTGGTTCCTTTGTCACACGTGCACGCTTGCAGAATAGCCTACTCTCCCTCCATAGTACCTATCTCAGTTGGTAATCACCAGCATTTATTGATATGTTTATTCACTGTAAAACGCCTTTACAAAGCTCTATGACATCATGGAACAACTCTATTTTATCTTCAGCTCCAAGGGTATGGCACAAAGTAGATCATTAATAAATATCTTCAGAATAATGAATTAAAAAAATGAACAAAATATAGAATATATTTATTATAAAGGTTATATCACCTCTCTCTTTATATGTTATCATGCTATGCCAAGGAGACACAGCCTTATCTTAAATAACATAAAGACAAATTATTGCTAGACCTTTCAAAAAATTATTTTTGTATAGTTTCTTCTTTATTTCCTAAAAGATTTTCTATTTAACAGCATGTGGAAAAGCCCATCTCCATAATGTAGAATAATAATGTGTTTTAGAATATTTTTTCTACTTAAAGCAGAGAAATGGCTGCTAAATAAGTTATGCAAGTTAGAGTCAGTATAAGATGCCCAAAGACATCATCCCAGGTCTACAAGAAATTAAGAGATTATGAAAGACCTGTTGAATTTGTTTGCTTCTTCAGTCTATTAAGGTTGCTCTTTCATGGGATTATTATATCACATTTCAGTGAGCTAAAGTTGGTTTAGACAGATGATACTGTGTAGCCACTGATGGAATTCCCTTTCCCTACTAAAAAAAAAAATAAAAAATGAATCTTCTAGCAATGAGAATTATCTTTTGTTATCAAATCTTTTTTTAAAAATAATAAAACCTCAATACTTAGTATTATTAAATTATTTATTAAACACTCATTACAAGATATCTTGTCTAAAATACATCAGCCCTTCCCACTATCACTTCAGCAAATATCCCAGGAATCTAAAAATCAAATTTCATGCTTGTCTCCATATCCTTTTCTTTATTACTCATCATACATTTTTGCCTGGATTATAGGTATGGCAAGAACAAATATTAAAAATGCAATTGTGTATCTACATTACAAAGAAAAAGGCATAATGCACTCATGGATATTTTCTTCAACATCAACACTTCGGATTGCAAAACACAAGACGGTTAATAGTCATATCTCATGATTCTCTGGAAACATTTATCACAAGCCATATTATATCAACCCAAAGAAGAATTAGATTTCAAAACAGGGCACAGGTCTAGAATGCCCTAGCAAAATTCACAACAGGAAAGATCTTAAAGAATAATAGTTATCTTACATTGTGAGTAAATACTGGGTTGGATTCCAAAGTATAATCAATGACATAAAAATCAAAACAAAAGTGGTACACACAAGAGAGAAGCTATTTTTTGTTTGTTTGTTTTTTGCTTAAGAGAAACAAGAAAGCAGCCTAAATGTTGGTTGTATAGAATCATCAGAGACTCATGTTTCCTATCTTTCTGCTCTGCTGTCTTAGCACATAGTGTGCAATACCAAGGTCATTGTCCAATATATCTACTAGGGCTCCGGACATCAAATCCATATTTAAGAAGAAGAAAGTAAAGTCCTCATGGATGAATAGGTCTATGTAAAAAGTACCAAGATGTCTAGCACAACACTTCTCATTATATCTCATTGGTCTCAGAGCCAGACATAGCTGCAAGAGCTGAGAAAATATTGTTTTAAGCCTAGAGGACAATGTTCTTATTTAAAATCAAAATAATTAGGAGGTTAGATAGTAGGGTGGAAAATTAAGTCTCACTTTTCTATAAAAAAAATGCAACAATCCTCTAATTTTTTCATTAACTTGTACATGAACACAGTTCAAAAAATTTTAAGTATAAAAATAATTACACAGTGAAGACTTTCACATCTACCCCGTGTCCATCTGCCAGTTTCCACCCACCACACAACACTTTTATTTATTTTTATGTCTCCTTCTAGTTTCTTTATGCAAATACATGCAAATGAGATTATTCTTGTCTTCTTTCTAGAAGCTGTTTCCAAATCAACACATAGAGCATGTCGTCTTCTTTTTTATTTTTCTTTTATAGCTGCATACTATTCCATGGCTGACTACCAGTTTGACTAGTTCCATTTTCAAACATTTGGTTTGGGTTTTAAATCTTTTTATGTTCTAAACAATGCAGTTAACTTCTTCTGCACTGTGCATAAGTGAATCTGTAAGAAAAATTGTAGAAGCAGGACTGCCAGAGCCAAGGCCAGATTTGCATCTTTGATAGATATCACTAAGTTGTTCCCGAATGGGTGCTATAATGACTTACACTCCCACCAGAAACATGTGAACATGCCTGTTTTCTCACTGCCTCTCCTAAAAATATGTGTCAAGTTAACAGTTCTCTTTATTCTGGATATTCTAGGCACCTGTTATTTTATGTTTCATAAATTCTCTGTGCAAAGGCAGAAATTCCCAGGCTGGACTTCTCTGTTGTAAGGTGTAAGTAAGCAAATGTTTTAGCAGAATTTGGATATAAATGGTATGAGTGCAGTCCTCCTTCTCTATACTTGGCTTAGGGCTAATGCACGTCCTACCTCCATAACTAACTTGACCATATAGCTGATGTTACACTCACTTCTTTAAACTCACAATGACATCCAAGAGGCTTAGATGTTTTAATACATTCAAGAAGCATAGCTAAGGAAGACTCTCTACTCCTGTACATTTCACCCATCCACACAGGTGGGTAACTCTGCTGGCTCCACCTGCCCTTCGCGTGGCTCCTTAGTGTTCAATGAACTAACCCCACCATTAGTAGTCTACAGTTCAGACATATGCTTTTTGAATTGGCTCCTCTGGAAAAAGAACTCTACCCAGATTCAAGCCATTTTTTTGAAACAGACTGTAAAAACGAACATGAGATTGCCAGGTAGAAAGAGATGGTTCTAAAGGGTAGGTATCTCCCTAAAGTCTTCAGCATATAAGATTTAACCTTCTTAATTGTTGCTACAATAGTGCTACATCAGAAAATCTGAATAAATTGATAACATTTTTTAAAAATCCAACATCCAAATAGTGTGCCTTGTTTCTATTATTATTACAGACTCCCCTGCAAATTGTTAAATTAACAGTTCTCTTTATTTTAGATGGATTTTTTCCGCCTTTTTTATTGTGTCCTATGGTAATTATATTTGTATTAAACTCTGGACTTAAAACAAGAAATCCAATATGATGGTGATCGAGTTCAAGGATGCCAGAAATTAAGTTCATCTAAATATTCATCTGTGAAGAGGTGCTATTATGGGTGAATATTACGGCTGAAGACAACCTTCCTTGCATCTTTCATTGAAAACTGCTTTATAAATGCTGCATGAAAATTGGACTTACGTGCCAATAATCATTTCAGTGGTAAGATGGTGAGAGGAAAAAAGAAATCTTCAAATTAACTAAAATACTCAAAGGAGTTACTGAATAAGTGGCCCCATCAAATCACCTTTTGGGTCATCTAGTAATGTTATAACTGAAACTTAGCTTAACATGTGACCATTAAATAGTTCTTCCACTGGAACTAATGTGATGACATTTGGAATTAAAGTCATTCACTCATTTTCTTGTTTTTCTCTATATAATTTATCAAAAATAAACAAAAAACACCACAATTAGGTAAGAGCATAATGTAACATTCTTAAATTTTTTGGTTTTTATAATGATACACTGTAATTATATAAAAAAAAATCCTTGTTCCTAAAATAGGTACACTAAATTATTTTGAGGTTAAGGGAAATCATGTCTGCCAGTTACCCCCAAACAGTTCAGGAAAAACAATTATTTGGATTGATAGTTTTGTAGATAGAATAATAAAATAATGAGGAAAACTATAATCAGTGAATATGTGAGGATATACAGCTGTTCCTTTACAAAGGAACAGCTTATAAACTTAGTCTTACAAATTTTCTGTAAGTTTAAACTATATCAAAATAAAAGTATTCAGCTCCAAATCACTCTTATCTAATGAGGTTGTTTTTTTTTATCATACCTCACGTTTATTTTGCCTCTCCCTGAACTCCTATTACATCTGTTGATCAGCTTTTCTTTGCTATAATATAATAATTATGAGTTTGATTAACTTACTTTGTACTGGCTAGCTACAAATAACAAATCAGTCAGCTTGTCTACCAGACCTGTCTCACTCACTTGGAAAAAGACATTAAATATTTGAAGCTGTGGACTGACCTTCAGTGAACTGTACCAGTAACAAAACCAGGGCATTTAGTGTCATACATGAACATCACTAGGCCTCTAGTTACTTATTAAATGGTTCCCTGGTGACCCACGAGAGTTAATGCTTGCCTTAAACACCCAGCTTACACCAGCGAGTGACTTCGGAACTGAGAATAGAAGGCAATTGGAGCATTATGTACTTAACAGGTTGTTTGTAGACAGAACAACATCTAGCTTGCTTCATCTATAAACACAGCTGCCAGTAGACCTGCAGGCCTAACTATCAAGATAATTGAAATCTTCACTTTGCTGTGCCATCCCAAGCACAGAACTGTATGCAGATATTGCATTACTACCTACAAAGAATAACTTGTGCATGACGGGGAAGGTTAAGGCATTTAAAATCGCAGTATTGGTACATAGAAACAATTAGCTTAAAAAAAGAGTTGTAAAAGTGAACAATTTCACATAAACAAGCAAAAACAATGCTAGGTTTTTACAGTAAATATAAAAAGCAATATTAGAAAGGACTTACCTGAGACTTTTAAGTGGTGCATACTCTCTAACCTATTTAATGATTAACCAGGTTTCACAAAAAGGGGATTAGGAACGTATGCTATGAACAAAATGGGGAACACATGCCATACTTCAGTAACACACTGATTTTGGTGTCACCTGCCATTTAGATTTCGTTTCTCAAAGAATAACTTATATAAGAATTCTGACTTTCATGCTTGGTATGGAATCTATGTTTGTCACAGTTATAATATATCAGTATATGGGAAAAAGAAAATCAGTGAAACCACCCGTTCACTATAAGTTCAGGGCATGCTGAGAATATCAATCTAGTTTTCACATCATGTCCTTTTCTGCAATATTCTATACAATTATATTTTCTTCTCTTCCATTAAATCATTGTAAATGGTTAGGTATTGAGGTTTCTAAGGAAATCCAAGGATAACAAATACCAAAGAGGTGGAAGTTGTCAGTTCTTGAATCTTCCCAGATTGAAACAGATAAATTTGTTGAATGAATTTCACCATGAATAATACAACTGTAAAAAATCTGAGTGGCTAAAAATTAAAGACATTATCATATCCATATTTCTAAAGGGGATATGGATGATAATGTGCTGCAGTTTTGACAAATTTTATAATTTCACAGAAAATTCTAGCATATCCAACCACAAGTTAATTGTGTTTCCTACAACTGGATAAAAGTATCTTTGCTTTTTATAATATTCAAAAGGAAATGTCTGTGTCTAAATGTGAATACATAATAAGTCTTCCTGACATTAATAAAAGAAAACTTATATCATGTTCATTCAGGCAAAATCATTTTTAAATATTTACAACTACTTATCTCTTGGGACAACTCATTTTAATTTCTAAGTCATTTGCTTTACAGAATTCTCCTCCTCTGAAACACTTGAAATATTTTAATTCCCAATGAAGTCACAATAACCCCAATTACATACTAACTCTTGAGTCAACTACACAATACTTTATGAGTTATAAATTTACCTTCTGGAAATGTATTTCCTGATATAATCAGTGCTTATGTGTTAATGTCTGACTATTCATCTCATTATTTAAGACCCTAACATAGTTAAGACTAGTTTTGAAAAAGAAAAAAATATACCACAATATACTTAGTTCTTTGATTGGGTCAGGTTACAAATGTGAATGAAAACAGACAATTTCCAAGAAGATTCCAAAAGAATTGTGAAAGTTGTTTATAAGTGAATGCCTACTCTTATCAGAGTATTATCATGTAATAATGCCATAAATCTCCTATTGTCTACAAAATCCACATTGCACTTCTTTTAGATTCCAATTTAATTTTAACAAGAAGATATATCTGCCCTACTAATAAGGTTAAACATACAGCAAGAAAGGCATACACACACAACAAAGCCCAGGATTTTAATATTAGCTTTCTTTTTATGGAAAGCAATCATGGTAACTGTGTTAGATTGCATTATATCGTTCCCATACTTCACCATTCCCTGTGTCTATTTCCTTTGCAGTTCCTCCCACTAGACCCTTTAATGTTGGGCTTAACCATGTACCTTGCTTTGGTCAAAGAAATGTTAGTGGACATGACGTAAGTAATGACTTTAAATGTTCTTGTGCAGCTGGCCTTACTTTCTAGCACTTCTGCCATCACCATGAGAAGAGCCTCTTTAGAATGGCTACTAGTTTTTACGCCTGCACCCCACAATGAACACACATGAGGATCACCAGAACCAAAACCATAGCTAGAGTCTGGAGCAGACAGGTCTAGCACAGAAGTCAGACTCAACTGAGCCAAGCCTGTTCTGCAAATCTAGAGACAAAAGAGCTAGAAACATCAATCACTGCTGTATGGCACAAAGATTCTATGGTTGTTTATTACACAAATAATCAATACAGTAACTATAAAGCTTTAGCATATCTAGTATATATGTATAGTGTTATACATACATTCATTCATAGTACCTACTCACACACACAGAAATTCATAGTATTTATTTTGACAAGGAGGGGTAGAAAAATAGCCAAAACTTTGCTAGCATGTTTTTTTGTTTGTTTTTTTTTAGAAGTTGAGCTTTTTTAAAGATTTTTTTATTGGTTTTTGACAGAGAGAGAGACAGACAGAGAAAGACAGAGAGAAGGGGGGAGGGCCCAGAGCAGTCTCCATAGTTGACAGCATTAGTTTTCCATATAGTCCACAGGTGGGCACTGGGCTGCGCAGGGCAGAAACTGGGCCAGAAGCCTCCCACAAAGGCCCGGCAAGAACTGAACTGGGGGCACACCCCAGCTCAGCATATGGGTACATCTGGGCCAGAGACAGGATTTGATCCCTGGTCTCTGGGGCTGCAAAGTGAGTGCTTAGCCCACTGAGCCATCCCAGCTTCCCCACTGCTAGCATTCTTCATTGCAGAGTTTGACCGCTTCTATGACAAGTGCTAAAGAACTACAGAAAAGGAGAGTCAGCAATGAGAATTTCAGGCCGAGGAGAGACACCTCTTTGTTACTACCATTAAAAATAGAGGATGTACTTAGAATGCTGGGCCCAATCCATTCCACTCCATTCATTTACACAGCAATTTGGAAAATGGGAAACTCGTGAATATTCCTTCAGTATCAGCTGCATGACAAAATCTAGCTGACCAAAAAGTGAACTGAATCAAATTAAATTAAGTTAAATCTATATTATTATGAAGAGAAACCTGTGGACCAAATTAGGGCTGTCACAATAGAAATGGGAGGAGGAACCAGAACCTACAACTATAGGTACAAGCAAAGAATATGGTGACTGGTTGGATATTTAAAGTGAAGAGGTAACGACGACTCTAACGTTTTTAACTTGGGATGGGAAAGGAAGATGATGTGATGAACTAAGATAGTGATAGAGGGTCACAGATCACGAAGGTTAAGGATGGATTGTAAAGGATCACGAGTTCACTATGGGCTACGACATTTGGAGGGTCTGCAGAGCAACAAAGTAGAACTGGACAGAAAGTTGGTTTGGCATGATCAGAACTACAGACTGAGTCTGACAGTCTACATACATGCTAAGAGGGGATGAGATCACTCAAAAGCAAGTACAAAGTAGGAGTCCCAGAGTAAATCTTGAAAGATACACTAACCTCTGAAAGCCATCCACTGTACTTATGCTAAAGCCTTGGCATCTACTGGTGTTTCCCACCGACTAATCCCAACAGAGAGATTAAGGTAGGTCCATTTCTAGGAGGCATAGGACTCCTCTGAAAATAATTGACTAACTCAAGGATTCTCTTTCAGGTTTATTGTACTTTCCTTAAAATGCATGCCAGCTAAGACACTTCCAACCTGCCTCTACTCCTCCCTCCTTCTTTCACTCAAGGTCAAACATATCAGTGAGAAGGCTCTCCCAGCCTCTCTGAGCTTCCTCACTCACACAAGTGTTTACCCTAATAAAATCCTACCTCAGCGTCTGCTTCTCAGAGAACCTGGACAGGTACAAAGAGGTAACTGGGTAACTTTCCTCCCTTTATTGTTTTAATCAGATTGTTTTTAGCATCACAGAGGCCAACCCTCAGAAGTTTGCAAGACATTTTGTACCTTCTGCAAGAAGAAAAATTTTATCTGCAATGCTTACATCACACTCAGTAAACAATAAAGCTACTAAGTAGCCTATTATCCTATTAAAGAGCACTTATACAATTCAAAACAAACAACACAGTAAAGAGCTAAGAAAATTGACATCAGTTTCATGATACATGCAATTCACATTCTTATATTTCACCCACACACTCATGGAGAATACATGACTAATTTCACACAAAAAAATTTGGATTAAATCTCTCAAGAGCTAAAATTCCTCCTTGAATATAATCCATAATAAAAAGTTAGAGATAAAGTTAACACTCACAAAATAATACAATGTTAAAACATAGTCTAAAAAGAAATCCAAACTTCTGGGTAAGATTGAAGATTATAAATCATTTTTAGTGAACTGTTCAACCGCCAAAGAGGTGGAATATAAAACTGAAAGTAACAAAGAAACAGACTCATGGATACAGTCAATAGTTTAGTGGTTACCTCAGGGTAAGGAGTAGGGGTCAGGGAGTAGGAAGGAGACATCAAATATATGGTGATGGAAAGACAGCTGATTCTGGGTGGTGAGCACATAATGTAATGCAAAGACAA
>PVKE010037983.1:0-15653 GCA_004027555.1 Craseonycteris thonglongyai
TTTATCGACCTGGCGTATGTTCTGAAAGTTTTATAAATATCCTCACCTCTCGTCTGTCCTTTCATTGGTAATATTTGCAACAGCTCCTCTTTTACTGTGAAGTTACTAAATACCATTCTCACCATAACTGCCAACTGTGTGGTGTCTGATATATCTGTTGACTCATCAAATTGCAGAGAGAAGCAGTCACATATTTCCAGGTCAGTCTTTAACTGAGTTTGCAAGTCTTTTGAAATTGCATGTATTCTTCTTGTGACTGTGTTATTTGACAACTGTAGGTCTTGTATCGCGGACATAATCTCACACTTGTTAGAATATTCCTCAAACAAACCATCAGCAGCAGTCAGAAATGCTTCTTTTAACAATTCACCATCCTGGAAATGTCTTTTCTTCTTTGCAAGCATGTGAGAAATTTTGAAAGAAGCAATGGTTGCCTTTTTAGATTTTTCCACATGTCTAGTGAAAACAGTCTGTTGAGTAGTTGAACTTAATTTTAGTTGATTTATTTTTTTCTTTCTTACTTCAGATTTAAGTGGATAATTCGTATCAAACGTGGTATGACTTGTCTGAAAGTGACATTCAACATTATGTTTTTTCGGCACTGCAATACTACTGCCACACAACAGGCAAACACATTTACCTTTTAAATTAATGAAACAATATGATCCCTCCCAGTCTGTGTTACAATTATAGGTTTGTTTTCTCTTATTTGGTCCACTCATTTTAGGACTAAAAAAATAAAAATAAAAATAGTTATAGAACTACAATATCATATCAAATTGCCACCATAATAATAGATTACCGACCTCGCTTTTAGTTCATTTAAAATCAAATATATCAAAACACTGTGAGCCTAGCTAACCGTCATGACCCGATCAGTCCAGCAACCGCAATCCAAACGGCAACTTGGCGTCTCCCGGTTGGGGGGAGGAGAGTGTAAAGAGCGCAGCGGCTACACAAGACGCGACGTGTACAAAGGCGAAAGCTAGGGAAACACTTATACATACGATATCGCAAACATACCAACGAATATAATAAACCTGTGTAGATAGTCAAACAATATTTTAAAATTCTAACAAATGTATAAAAATAAATTATAGTTTTACTTAGTGTTTATGAAAAGCTTCTGATGCAGTCACATAATGGCGGGCGCACACACATCGGGCCGAGGGCACCATGGCGCCCGCGGGCATGGGGTTGGGAATCCCTGCTCTAAGCCATCCCAGCTTCCCCTGTTTATATTTTTGTCACCAACATACATTTAACAAATGTTTGTGGAATACCTACTATTGAAACAGAAGTATGAATAGAAATCCTTGTATGTCTTGACAAATCAGAGGAGTGCTGATAAACCATACTACAACAAGACATAACGTATTAGATGTAAAACTAAAGTGCTAGTGACCCCAGAGGGTTTCCCTTGGGGGAGGTCACGAGAAACCTCACAGGAGTAGTGATTGGGGGCAGATCCAGGCTTGGAGGGGTCTGAAGTTTATATAATTTGGATAAAACTTTAACAAAAAAATATGTTAACCCTGTCATTTCTCCAAAACAACAAACATCCACGCTCTGAGTAGAGGCTTATGCAAATAAATACAAGGCCTGGAGCTTAAATTTCACTGGCTTCACAGTAAATCTGCCTCTGAACATGACATTTGAGTTGGGTTTGGGAAGGTTGTATGGGAGATTGCCAGACAAAGGAAGAAGGGAATAGTCTACCTGGCAAGGCTACTAGTATTTGCAAGGGCCACAGACATGAAAATGACGTGTGTCACAGCACTGATTGCATGGGGGTGAGTGATGGGGGATGATGTCAGAGAAATGGTTCTGGGGTCAGACTGAAGATGACCCTGACATACTGAAGAGTTTGATGATATTCTATATCATATGCTCGAAAGAGTTTTACAAAAATAAATATCACCAGATTTGCTCTCTGAGTAGGATGAATGATAGTTTTCATTGGAAAAACCCTTGATGACAGATTCATCTAATTACCGAGTCTTGAACTACTATACTGAAATTTCAATGAATGAATTAGATCTATACGCTTCCATATAAATAGATCTTAAAAATATACAATTTAGTGGATAAAGCAAGTTTCAGAACATTGAAATAGTATAATGTCATTTATATGAAAAAAATGTATAAACCCTACAGAACTTTATCACGTTCTGTTCATGGATAAATACACCAGAGGCGTTCAGGAACCTAACCATATTCACCCTTGAAGCAAAGATTCAGTATTTGTTAATTAAGGATTCATGGCCACTTGATAGAATGAAACTATCACAAATAATGAGAATCAACTATAATTTATATAATATGTAAATGCTAACAAATGTTTACTATTCATTTTAAATAATGGATACATGAGTGTTATATTATTTCTGTTATTGTCTATCTCTATTTTGTTATTTAAAAAGAAAAAACAAACAATTTGCTTTGGAGTATAATCACAGGATAATTTAAGCATTTTTTTTTTTTTACGATGATCAATATTAGCTTGATACATTCACTTATAATTCTCACATTAAAAACAAGGTGGGGAAGGAGCTTCCTAAACAAGGGTTTCAAGGGAGAAGACTGCTAAGGCCATCTTTAACAGTGAATAAACACTGAAAGGCTCTTTTCCTTTTTTCTTTTTAAACAACAACCATTTTATGGTATCTCAGATTTTGTGGGTCAGGAATTTGGGCCTGGGCTCAGTTGGTCAATTCTTTTATTCTATAGAGCGTCAACTGAAGTCACTCAATGCCATCCTGCTGGTGGCTGGTCTGGAGGATCCAACACTGTTTAACTGACATGTCTGGTGTCTTGGTGGGCATGTGTGGAAGACTGGGCTCACCAGCATACCGCTCCCTCTTTATGTCATCTCAGGGCCTCTCCATGTGGTCTCTTCAGCAGAGTAGCCAGACTTTAACGTAATAGTTCAGGGTCTGAACTTGAGGGTGTCCCAAGAGGTGAAGTAAAATCTACCAGTGAGGTCTGGGTTCAGAAACTGGCACAACAGCACTTCTATTATATTCTATTGGTCAGTCTCTGCAGATTCAAGGAAAAGGATGTGGATCCTGCCTCTTCATGGGAGGCATATCAATGAAGGCTCTTTTAAAATTACTGCTTTAGTTTCAAATTAGACCTGACCTCACTTGCTTTAGAATTTATGTTTAGATTTGCATGAGAATATTTCAGGGTTCTGATCCATCCCCCTGTCCGAACTTCACCTGTTTGCCTTCCTAACCCTAACACCAAGCAGATGAAAGCCACTTGGCCTGAGGAGCAAAGGGATCCAGCTGGAGGAGGAGAGAAGCTAGTTAGAATGAGGCCCCTGATGGGTCACCATCCTAATTGGGCCTGTGGAGTCAGGTGGCCAGACAGGGAGCCCGTCTCTCCATCCCTCCAAACTGCTTAGATGGTTGGTTGCCTTTTAAGTGCATGGTTTATATGGAAGGCTGTAGGTTTGCTTTTCATCTTCATAAGAAGGACAAAGTTGCTCTCTCCTTCTCTTTCCAAACCAGCAATTCTTTCTATTATTTATAAAGAATATAGGAAGTGAATTCCCTTCTGTTTGGCTAGTTTGGCAAAGGATGCTGCACTGTTCTCAATCTATTATAGCAACACGATACATAAAATGTCCTTATTTATTCTTGTTTTATGTATCTTTTTCCTAGATTATTTTTCGATCTTTAAAAAGCAAATTAATTGCTTATTAAGCTGGGCAATTTACCCAAAAGCTTCATGAAAACAGTGTGTGTTGCTTTTCTAATGCTGAGTTGGCGAAGGCTTTGTAGGGCAGAGGACAGATTTGGTTAGCTTCTGAGACCCAGTGAGGGTTTGAAATTTGTTCACTCAAACTCTGCTTATTGTGTTCAATGTCTTCAGTACTGCAGGAATTCCAAAGGGAGATAGTAGAGAAGGTTCCTGATTCCTTAAGGTACATATACTTGTACATATAATGAGACAATTACATGAAATAATTCTAGAACAAACTTAAGCTGATTGTCCACGTGCTTCAAAGTCTACTATGCAGCGAGGATTTCCTCAGTGATCTCAAAATCTTCTTTTCCACCTTAACTCCTTCAGCCAGCCGATGTGATCCATCCATGAGATAAACCTCGTTGTCCACTACTTCAATATGTCCATGACTACCACTTTGACTTCCTTTCAATCACCTATTCCTGGGGTAATAGTCTTCATTGTGTAATCACCTGGAAGTATTTTATCTCTGAGATCTTAAGCTTTAATGTTTTATTCAGGTCATTTGCAGAGACTGCTAGAAAGCTTTCTATTGCCATTGAAGGGCACAGCTGTTCAGAATGAAGCCTATATTTTCTGTCTCCCAATTAGGTGTGGCAATGTGAGTAAGTACTAGTTTGATGGGATGTAAGCAGAAGAGACACATGACAACTTCTGAGAACTGTTCTCATAGGAAGAGGGTAATTCATTCTTTACTCCTTCCTCCTTCTTGCTGGGTGGAGTAAGAATGTGATGACTGAGACTTGAGCAGCCATGAGTTCAAATCTGTCACATGAAGATGACAAAGCTACATGATAGGAGCAACCTGGATTCCTTACGATTGTGATGCTCCATCCAGCCCTGCATGGCCTATGTTTCCATAAGAGAAATACTCTTGCTAAAAGCACTGCTCTTTTGGTTTTTCTGTCTTTCACAGAAAGTCTCGATCTTAATATTTGTAGCTCTCTTATGCCCATTATATTTGCATTTCAACCCCAAGAACTCAGTCCCATTTCTTCCAGATTCTCTCTTGGTATTATTTTCTTCACTATTCATAGTCTTTCCAGCCCCTATAGCCTATGAAGTATGCATCATAAAGTGACTTAGCATTACATGGTGACTTATTAATCCCCAGGAGACACAGAAATTATTTTGCTGTCCAGTGTTTATGCAATGGGAGCTCTGTTTGCAAATCAGATTCCAAAGGGAAGTGCTGCTTCTCTCATAGCTGCAGCTATAGCCCAGAGGACAATTTTACTAAGATCATTCACTGATAGTGAGAGGAACAATGACACCAAGCAGAACACTTGGGTTGGAGGGATATGTGCAGCTTTATAAACAGTGTCTAGTAGAGCCCACTGAAAGGAAACATGGCTGTTCAAGGAGACCAGTGGATAAAGACAGTTGGTTTTTTTAGTAGCTACATCAGCAGAAGACTTTGAGGCATCAGATGACAACCCAGACAGAGAAGCACTGCAGAGAGGGGGATGGAACTAGACCCTACTCCACCCTCACCCCGCACCCTCCACACTGGGAGGCAGCACCACCTCCTTAATGAGGAGGAAGCTATGAGATCTACAACCAGTGTTTACGGTTCACTCATTGATTCTAAGATAGATGCTATGTTACCATACCTCTTAATTTAGGTGTGAATTCAGTCAGTCTCAATAACTGCTTTTGCCATCTTCATAAAGTTTTGAATTAAAAAACCTAACTAGATATTTTTTTTAATTTATGATTTATTGTTTTGGGTTTTTTTTTGGCAGAGACAGAGGGAGACAGAGAGAAGGGGGAGGGCCCAGAGCAGTCTCCATAGTTGTACATCATCAGTTTTTGACACAGTTTTGTTCCACACAGGTGGATGGGGGCCACACAGGGTAGAAACCAGGCTGGGACCTCCCACATGGGAGGCACAACCCCTCGAGCCAGGGGCTGAACCGGGGGGCGAGAATTGAACTGGGGGCCTCCCGCATGGAAAACACACCCTAGTTCAGCATATGGGTTCGCACGGGCTGGGGTCAGGATTCAGACCTCGGTCCCCAGGGCTGCAAAGTGAGCACTTAACCCATTGAGCCATCCCGGCTTTCCCTAGATATTTTTATAATATCTAGAAAAAATGAATTAGAAAGGCTCTGAGTCAAGAGTCTCATTCCCAAGTGGACTAGACTGAAATAATGATGTTTCATGGGGTTCACTTTTGTCTGCATGTGCTGCCCCCAAGGTGGAATTAAGCCCACACTTCTCTGTGCTTTCGTAGTGCCCTCTGCTAGAGGGAAGGTGAATATACCTTTCTTTTTCACTGGATGCTGAGGGGATCCTTGAGAAAGTGTCTCCTCGTCTCCATAGCTCTGGATACAAGACTGAGATGTAGTAGATGGTTAATAAATATTAGTTGATCGACTAAATGAAGCAATCTTGACTACAGTATAGATATATAATTAGACTTTACATTGAAACATCATCCCAGAACAATAATCCAGATGACTAGATTTATTGAAAAGGAAAACTACCTAGGGGCACTATAGGATGAATGTACAATGTGATTCCTGGGGTAATTTAGTAAGAGCATGTGATCAGAGTTGGAAAAAGGCAGGATTATTGTCAGACTTGTGTTCCATGTAGAACTGTATTGTGACTAATAGAATGGCACTAGAGCCCTTCGTGGACTGTATTCACTGCTCTTTCTTTTGTACTTCACACATATGAGAGAGAGCAAGTTGTCCAAAATAGCAAGGCTCCTACCCCAGGAGTTCCTGGTCTATACCAGACAAACAGGAATGCCTTGGAGGGAGGAGAAAGGTTTGCCTACATGCTCAGTGTATGGTAGCCACCTGGCCCAGAGCTATGACTGTGAGAGATGGGCTGGCTCCCTTAGGAGAGAAGTGTGGCTTTGGGGTGACACAATCTCAGGAGGGTACCTTTAAGTAGGGGATGACTGCTAATTCCCAAGTGGTGGTTACCAAGTGGTTCTTTTCTTGTGGGAGGTGTGGATCTGTTACCAGACAGGGCTTTTCAGAAAATGTTCTCACAAGTCAGATCAATGTTCTTTTATTACTCATATGAGCTTCCCCCTTCTGCTGCAAGATCATCTTGTATTCTGAGCTCAGAGAAGGCACAGTGGGGGATTTCTTAATAACCAGTGCATCAGCATAGACCAGTGAAATGGATGGATGGACAGAAGAATGGATGAGTGGACAGAGAGATGGTTAGAAAAACAAAAAAAAATGAGTAATAATAATAAATATTTATAGTAACAATTAGTAATATATTGAATTAATTATTGATATTAATGTTATTTTAGAAAATTAAACCAGGAATTGAGGTAGAGACATTGAACACCTCTTTATCATCTGGTTTGGTTGGCACCTAGAGTTATCAAAATCCAACCAGAACTTATAATACATCTTAGTTCAAGTCCTGCTTATTTGCTATCCAGTAATTGTAAATTTCATGATGCCTTAACCTGCACAATTAATAGAAGGAATAGACATTGGAGGATAGTGATCAAGACAGTAAGGAAATACAGAGTGTGCCCCCAAAAAATGTATACACATTTTAAGAAAGGAAAAAACTGTATTAACATTGTGATACTGACTACATACCAATAACAAAAGATGAATACAAGTCATGTTTGACTTCTGCAATTACAAGAACTGCTCAAAGTGGTTACCATCAGCATCCAGACACTTCTGATAATGGCAAATTACTGCTTGAGCAACGTTGACTAAAGAGTCCACTTGTATCACTGTGCATGCTGTTTCAATTTACCAGGCGTCTCAAACTTATCACAAATGCATGCAATTGTTAGGCATGTTGGAGGTTCTGTTGCATATTCATGCCTCTATTGTTGTTGTATTTCTACAATGCTGTCAAATTTCAAATACCACTCCAAAATTTCAAATACCACTTAAAAATCGTCTTGCCTTCCTCCAGCGACAACTGTGCTTCTGCCATTTCCTTTGATTGTTCTCCCTGTCACACTCTGACACTAGCATTCATTTGATTAATGCCATCTTTTGAGTGAACGTCATACTACACATTACTACCATATCCAACTTTGAGAAGTAATACATCGATAACATCTCTTAAATTGGTATACATGTTTTTGGCACCCCTGTTATGTGTATATTATATTTTCTCTAAGATTTTGAGACATGGCTTATTCACACAAATCATCTATTTTTGACAAATGTCATTTTACAGCAGCACAATACGTGACAAACGTCAGCACATCAACGCTCGGCCCCAGGCCACCATGGGCACAGGCACGTCTCTGTCCTCAATAACCCTTGGCGTCTGGTGCAATGGCTCCAGTTTTAACCAGCTTTGTTTGCAACCGTGTATATGTGCCAGCATTTTCAGGTCACATAGCAATAATGTAGCAAATGCCTGGCTGGGCAGTTTTTCGCTGTGGTAGTAACAGTCAGCTCTGTGAGGGCAGAAACCTAGTCTGTTTTGACTTCTGCCAAATGTTCAACCCTTAGCAGAGTGCCAAGCACATGGTAGAGGTCAAATATTTGCTGAATGACTGGCTAAAAGTGATCACTGAGGGGACACTGGGGTGGGACTTGTCTTTTGGGGACTAAAGGAAGTGTCTATTTGTAAGGTCTCTGCATACGAACCCTTTGTATACCATCTGTGGGGCTGAAGCAATCTTATTTGAAGATCACCACAGAGAACTGAGGTTCTCATCTCCTGTGTGACATCATTGCTAAGCCACTAGCAGCCACCACACCGTCCCCTGTGTCTCACGTCGCTCAGGTCTCTTCCTGTCCTGTTTAGCTTCTATTATGAACATATTTGTGTATGTGTCCCCTTCTCTTGAGGGCAGGAACCAGGTTTTATATGGCTGTTGTCTAGAGTCTAGCAGAGTGACCCATAGGGGTGGATACTCACTGTGTGTTTGCTGAATGAACAAATAGACACAAAACCTCATTTCACAGATGGTCACCAAATGGTACACGGGTCGGAAACAGATTACTACAAATGTGTTTCTGGAGATACTCAGAAATGCTACTGGGGGATTTCTGCACCAAGCCAGGGGTAGAGGGTACACAGTGCAAAAGGAACAGGTGCTGGCAGCTGGCTGTGAGCTTGAGCTTTGGGCCAGAGGACCCAGGATTTGAACTGCTGGCTCCATTCTTACTGCTTATAAATGATGTAACCGCCTTGAGCCTGTTTCCTCATCTATAAGAAGACTAGGATTGTTGTATTAAATGAGATAATACCTGGACTATGGCCAAATGCTGAATAAATTATTGTTAACATGTTTCTTACTAATTTAAATTCTTGGACATATTATCCCAACCAGTAACCATGGGGCCTAGAGGGAGGGACACAGCTGGTGTCAGAAGGGAGACAGGAGATTTCTGACGCCTCCCTCTCCCTGTCGGCCCCCTCCTGCTTCCCCTGATTGCTCAGGATCTGCTTCAGTGGCTCCCGGAGGCCCCTGCAGGGGAACCGAGGGTGGGCAGGGGCCTCTGAGAGGCTCCCCAGGAGGGCTGTTTATGGCTTGGGGAGCAGCCAAGTGACCAGAAGACTTGAACAAGGAGAGTTGTCGAAACGGTTGAGAAAGAGTGACTAATGGCAAACAGGCACTAGATTCAGGCCCCCAAATCTTAAATATATTAAAGGAATGATGTTGTGAAAAAGTGCTTTCTGAAGCCATGAATCAGCATGCAAACTGTAGCTATGGGCATTTGATGTGCTTATTATTGTGCTAGGTGGTGTTTATGATAGGCGCTGTGTCTTTCAGGTTATGGGCTTAGGTTATATTCTTTAAATTTTAGTGCATTTCTAAAAAAAAAAAAAAAAAGTGGGGTGGGGGTGTGGAGAAACCCCCCAAACAACAACAACAAAAATATACGCATTGGAATTGAGAATATGGGACACAACAAGCATTTCTAGAAGGTCTAATCTGTGCAGAGCACTAGGAGGTTACAAGGAAGAGACCCGTGCTGTTTTAGAAATCACAGCCCAGGCTGCCTGCAAAGCCATAACGCATTATTCATGGTCCTACCAAGGCCAGGCTGTTGTCTCACGTCGAGTGGCAGAGCAGAACTAGACTGAAAAGGCTATAAAGTATAAATCAGCCTTCCTTGGCGAGAGCACAGCAAGCAGCCTGCGGGGCGGGTCACCTACCAGGGCACCGGGAGATGTGCTCCTCCCGCCCTGACGACAGGAGATCCGGTGACTTCAAATGCAGAGGAAGCGGCAGCGCTCGGCCTCCAGCGCACAGGCCCTGTCGCTGCATCTGCCCCCCGCGGCAATGACCTAAAACGCATGTTAACATTTCGTTGAAATGCCAGAGTAATGTGCTCACCAGATGCGGCTCCTGAGGCTCCTGAGAGTGACGTCGACCCAGTGTTGCCAGGCAACGAGGCGGCACCTTTCGCACCCCTGGAGCTACTTGCATGCGTCGCTGTCCCGCCGGAGCCCTCGGCTTGACCCGCCACGGAAGCAGCTTGCTTCCCAGCTGGTCTCCCAGGCGGCGAGCTGTACTGGTCGAGCCTCTAAACCCGTCACTGGCTGCTTATGAGGCATCTGTGCCTTGAATGCAGAGTTCCAAATTTCATTAAAAAAAAGTCTGCTTGGTTCTGGCTCCTCTCCTAAGTGGGTCAAGGTAAATTGAGACAAGATTTGTAGTGGCTCTGAGAATTCAATTCAATTTGGACTTGACTTTTAAGGACACGGTGTTCTCCAGGGGAAGATGTTCCTGCTTTGTTATTTTGTTATTTTATTTATTTAATTAATTAATTAATTTGCTTTAACCAGTATCATCTGGGATTGACCTCCTTCAGGATGGTGGTAGAGCCGACAAGGTGTGAAATGACTGGAGAGGTCCCCTCTGAGGAAAATGGTGGCTTTTCACACCAAGAAACCTCTGTACTTTCTGGGGCATCAACATTTCCAGATAAGGTGGCCCTACAGCCTTACAGCTCGTAGCCATGGGGGTAAATTCTGCCTTAGCAAGGCTGCTTTAGGATTCCTATATAGGGGAGACTGAGGGGCTTTGTTCAAGTTGAACAGAGACTAAGAAAGTTTTTAAACTGTTGTCATGTTGGGATGCGGGGATAGCTCAGTGGTTGCGCGCTTGCCTCATAATAGGGAGTCTGGAGTTGGATTGCCAGCCCCAGCCCGTGCAAACCCCACATGCTGAACTGTGGTAAACAAGTAACCATCAGGGTGGCAGCAAAGGCTCTCTCCTCCCATGTGGGAGATCCCTGGTTCGGTTCCCTCTGTGCATGGCCCCACATCCATCTGTGTGGACTGAAACTAGAGCACAACTAAGGATGGACAACCATGGAGACTGCTCTGGGCCCTTCCCCCTTCTCTCTCTCTCTCTCTCTCTCTCTCTCGCTCACCTTCTCACAAACAAACAAACCAACAAACATCTTTTTAAAGATTTGGTTTTTTATTGTTTTTGACAGAGACAGAGAGAGACAGAGACAGAGACAGAGAGAGATAGAGAGAAGGGGGAGGGCCCAGAGCAGTCTCCATAGTTGCACGTCATCAGGTTTCAACATGGTTTCGTTCCATACAGGTGGGCAGGGGCCAGGCAAGGTGGGAACTGGGCTGGGGGCCTCCTGCATGGGAGGCATGCCCCATTGAGGCACCCATTGAGGCAGGTGCTGAGCTGGGGGGTGAGAACGGAACTGGGAGCCTTCTGCATGGGAAACACACCCCAGTTCAGCATATGGGTCCACAGGGCCCGGGGCCGGGATTTGATCCTAGGTCCCCAGGGCTGCAAAGCAAGAGCTCAACCTGCTGAGCCATCCTGGCTTCCCCCAACATCTTTTTAAAAAACTCTGCTTTCATATCACCTTACATAGCAATGGCAAGTCAATTGTTTATCTCTAAACGAGGGTGTGAGGGGCTAGTGGAGATGAGAGGAGGTGGGCTAAATGCCCTGTGTCTCTCTCCCTGGCCAGACCCACTGGGGTGAGAGGGGAGAGGGGAGAGACCTGGGACAGTGCACAGACAATCCTTCCTTAGTGAGGAATGTACATTTTATGTAAACAGTGTATACCTGTGGTCATATCTGAAGGTGCTAGGTGCCCCATCTAGTCCTGTGGTTCCATGTTTTCCCTCACCTATTGGGTCAAAGTATTATATAACAAGGTGTAGAATTGGTTAGGTAACTCCCTTGTCTTCATAATTCATGCAGCGAATAGAAGTAAGGTGTTGCCGGTGCCTGAGTTCATCCTTCTATGTCAGGACTTATGCCAGGATTTAACAGGCCACTGTCCCTTTAGAAAGGGTATGATATTAATAAAGAAACAGTGGTAAGTAATCATTGCTGTTCCAGAACACACTGAGAAAAGAATTGTGGTGAAATCGGTCACTCGAGGTTATTTTGCAACCTAAAAAAGGGATGAAGTCAATGAAATTCAAGACGTGATTTAGTCAATTAAGCTCCACTACAGAAACAGGTGAGTTGAGATGGGCCCAGAGCCACCTGACAGCCTAAATGTGTCCCAGAGTGGGGCCAATTCAACAACCTGGGTAAACCCTATATACTCACCCAGGACATGGGGCTGGGCATGGGGCAGCTGCAAGTGTTTGCTTAGTAAAGTCATGTGGTGAGTCCCACTCTGCCAATTATTACCACGTAATTTTGAGGCAGTCAACAACCTTTCCGATCCTCAGTTCCTTTAGCTATCAGCTGGGAAAAATAACCTCGATTCACAGGTTATTGAGAAATAATAATTCAATAAAATGATACTAACTTGCGTTTCTTGAGCAACTGTCACATGACAGGCTCTGTTATTCTCCTTTTGTAGACTGAGAAAACTGAACTCCAGAAAGATTAAGGACCGCAAAATGCCCACAAGCACCCAGAGTGGTAGGGTCAGATACGTGCCACGTCTCTCTGACTAGACCTCAGGTTCTTACATCTGGTTAAGACCATGCTCTCAATTGGTCCTGTAAAATAGAATTAATTCTGATGGGGATTCTTTTTATTAATAAAATTCTGACGCCCAGGTCTCACTCCCAACCAAGTACACCAGAAGGTCTGGAGTGGGAAGCAGGTATCAGGTTTTATAAGCCCTTCCCCCAGGCGATTTCAGGCACGGTGGCCACTAGGTTAAGATATTAACAATATTGTGCTGTATTGGTAGTTCTTAATCCTGGCTACCCAGTAGAATGACTAGGGGAATATCTAAAAATACTGATGGCCACACCCAAGGGCATCTGATTTATTTAGTCTGGAGTAAGGCCTTATGTTGCTCTGAGTGATTCTAAAATGCAGCCAGGTAGAGATCACTGTGCTAAGTTGCAGGGAAAGCACCTTCAGAAAATGGTTGTGTTGTTAAAATTACGTATCAAATGCAGGCTTGATAAAGATGCTCTTAAAGTCTTTTTCAACTTGCCTGCGTGGGTCCCTAGGAAAATCACTGTTCGCCTTAGTCTCAGCTTGCTAGCCCAAGAGATGAACTCAATCTATACGTTTCCAAGTGTAGCTAGATAGAAGGCAAGGGGTAGGAGGCAGTATCATTGGAATATTTAGCTCATTTGCTTCTGCTTCATACATGCAGTCAATTAGTTCAATAATAAGCACAGTTCTACCTTTATCTACCCTCTTAGCTAAAGAAACTAAAAGTTTCTTTTTTTTTTTCTCCTAAATTCAAATAATTCAATAAGGAAAATAATAACTGTTTGCATAACTTTAATTTCTCTCACCTCTTGTTAAATGAAGTAATATTTTTATATGCTGTGAAAATTTGATCTTTCATTTTGATTTCTCCATATTATTTTTATACATGCACTTCTACTTTTTTTGGACAGTTATTCGAGTCAGGATGGGCTAAGTTATGCTGCATTAATAAACAACTCAAATCTCAGTGGCTTAATACACCAAGACTTATTTGTCCATCATGCCACATATTTAAAGCAAGTCTGTGTATGACTGTCACTCAGGGTCCTAGATGGATGGACACGTTTCCATAATTGTCAAGGCAGAAAAAGAACATGGTAAATGGTGTATTTATTTAGTGACACTTGCAGCTTTTATTCACGTTTCATTGTCAAAGAACCATACCCAACTGTAGAGGGAGATGGGAAAGTGTGATTTTATTATGTGCTCAGAAGGAGTACGTAATAGGCATAGTCATGAACGACTCTAATGACAGTACAATGAAATCCATGTGTATCTTATTTTTATTAGCACTACTATGAGAAAGCTAACGCCTGTCCAGAGTCTAACTCAGAAGTAAATAGGCATGAACCCAAAGTAAGATAGTGCAGATGTGGCTGCTGGTGTCCCTAGGAACACATTGTAAGTTACTCCTTTAGTGGAACAAGAATAAAAGTGACTCTTCCTACAAAATGCCATAGAAAGTGGTATGTCCAGGAAGGAGAAGTATGCTCCTGCTAGGGAGGCCCTTTCTATGGGGTTATTATACTGGGATGGTGGCAGGGTCCCGGGGGTGAAGATGGATGAGCTACTTTTCCCCATTTGGTTTTTGTTACAATAAAACTTTGCATGGTGTCACATTCAATAACAACACTGGTCTAGTATATAGAAGTAATTGAAAATAATTTGAATCTCTCTTGGAAAATCCCAAACGAGTATTGCATGCATAACCTAGGCAGTACTTCTTCTTCTTTTTTTTTTTTTAAGATTTATTTTATTGTTTTTGAAAGAGAGAGACAGAGAGACAGAGAAAAGAGGGAGGGCCCAGAGCAGTCTCCATAGTTGTATGTCATCAGTTTTCGACATGATTTCATTCCACACAGGAGGGCAGGGGCCACACAGGGTGGGAACTGGGCTGGGGGCCTCCCTCATGGGAGGCACACCCCTTTGAGCCAGGTGCTGAACTGGGGGATGAGAACCAAATTGGGGCCTCCTGCATGGGACATACACACCAATTCAGCATATGGGTCTGCAGGGGCCGGGACTGTGACTTGATCCTTGAAAACTTATCCATCCTTCAAGACTTTTACTATACAGTGTGAGGTCTTCCCCATCCCCCAGGCAGAATTAAACACCTTTACATACTCATTTGATTCTTATAGGTACTATTATAACACTTATTATATAGTATTATAATGTGCCAGGCATTATTCTAAGTGTTTAATATGCATTAGCTTATCTAATCCTCATCACTTCTCCATTAGGTGATTACTATTATTATTTTTATTTTGCCTAGGAGATAACTGAGTCTCAGAGGGTGAGAGTAACTTTCCAGAGGGTGTTAGGTTAGAAAGTAGTGGAGCAGGACTTGACATCAGATAGCTGGATGCCCTTGACCAGGCCATGAGCCTTGTGGGAGCAAGTATGTCTTATTAATGTTTACATTCCCACAGGTCTAGTGCCTGGTCATTAGGGATGTTTTTAGGTGAACAAGAACAGTATTCAAACTTGTTGATGAACAATAATTTATTTAGCCTGTTTCCAAATTTCACTGTATGATTATGGGCTGCTGTGAATGTATTTTACAAATTATACTAATTTTATTGGTGTCAGTTGGGGTAAATTCCCCCATATGAAATGACTCAAGAAGTATAAACAGTTTATAGGTAATTGTTTATTGCTTAATCACTCCAGAAATTTTTAATTAAAAATTTTAATTCCACCAGCAATTTTTAGGTACATCTATTTCATTGTAGTATCTCCAGTGTTTAAAAAAATTTTTAATCAGTTAAATTGTATTGATAGGGGACCCATGGAGGCCTGGGATTGATGAATGAGTGATGAATTTGTTTCAAGATTACCATGGGAGGGGAAAGCCGGGACGGCTCAGCGGGTTGAGCGCTCGCTTTGAGGCCATGAGGACCGAGGATCGAATCCCGGCTCCGGCCCAGGCAGGACCCACGTGCTGAACTGGGGAGTTCCCACAGTTCGGTTCTCTAGCTGTCTCTGTCTCTGTCTCTCTCTCTATCTGTCAAAAAGTAAAATAGAAATAAATATGCACTGA
>PVKE010037984.1:0-15653 GCA_004027555.1 Craseonycteris thonglongyai
GGGGAGGGGGGAGTGGGCACCAGATATATCGGGTAGGAGGGGGACCTGATTCTGGGAGCTGGGCACATAATGCAATGCATGGGTGATGTGATGTGGAGTTGTCCATTGGGAAACTGTCTGATTGTTACCAACCAATGTCACCGCATTAAATTTAACAATAAAATATTAAAAAACACAACAAAAAAACAAAACAAAAAAGAAATGTTTGTGTATTTCTTTTTCTTTTTTTAAAAGATTTATTGTTTTTGACAGAGACAGAGACAGAAAGAGAGAGGGAAGAGAGCCCAGAGCGGTCTCCATAGTTTTATGTCGTCAGTTTTCAATGTGGTTTCATTCTACACAGGTGGGTGGGGGCCATGCAGGGCAGGAACTGGGCTGGGGGCCTCCCACATGGGAGTCACATCCTCTCTAGCCAGGGGCCAAACCAAGGGCAAGAACCAAACTGGGGGCCTCATACCTGGGAAGCACGCACCAGTTCAGCAAATGGGTCTGCATGAGTTGGGGTATGGATTTAATCCTTGGTCTCCAGGGCTCCAAAGTGAGTGCTTAACCTGCTGAGCCATTCTGGCTTCCCCAAGTTTGTGTATTTCTGTAGTGTAAATTCCATGCTTCTGGATTTTGTGAACTCTTGGGAAACATTTTCTGCATCGTGCTGGTTGTGGAAGCATTTTCCCTGCAAAAAGTTGATGAGATGCTTGAAGAAGTGGTAGTCAATTGGAAAGAGGTCAGATGAATATGGCAGATGAGGCAAAACTTTGTAGCTCAATTCATTCACCTTTTTTGTTGTTGTTGTTAAATTTATTGAGGTGATATTAATTGATATCAATTACATTGTTTTCAGGTGTACAATTCTACATTACATTGTCTATACATCACATTATGTGCTCAGCACCCAGAATCAGCTCACTTTCCATCACCGTGTGTTTGATTCCCCCTCCCTACTCCCCCCCATCCCATCTCTCCCCACCCCCTTACCCTCAGGTAACCACTAAACTATAGACTGTGTCCATGAGTCTTTGTTTCTTTTTTTCTTTCAGTTTTATATTCCACCTATAAGTGAGGTCATATGTTCATTGATTCTTTCAGTCTGACTTACTGCACTTAAGATGTTTTCAAGGTCTGTCCATGTTATCACAAATTGCTGTATTTCATTTTTCTTATTGCTGAGTAGTATTCCATTGTGTAAATGTACCACAACTTCTTTATCCAGTCATCTACCAGAGGATACTGGTTGATTCCATGACTTGGCCACCGTGAACAGTGCTGCGATGAAGAGTGGGGTACATGTATCTTTGTGGATTCAGGTTTTCAGGTTTTCTGGGTAGATACCCAGGAGAGGGATTGCTGGGTCATATGGCAATTCCATTCCTAGTTTTTTGAGGAATCTCCACATTTCCTTCCACAGTGGTTGTACCAATTCACATTCCCACCAGCAGTGTATGAGGGTTCCTTTTTCCCCATAGCCTCTCCAGCACTTGTTATCCCTTGTCTTGCTGATTACAGCCATTCTAACAGGTGTAAGATGGTATCTCATTGTGGTTTTTATTTGCATCTCCCTAATTGCTAGTAATGTTGAGCATTTTTTCATGTATCTGTTGGCTGCTTGTATGTCTTCAGGAGAGAAGTGCCTGTTTAGGTCGTCTGCCCATTTTTTAATTGGATCATTCTTTTGTTGTTGTTGAGTTCTTTATATATTTTAGATATTAGCCCCTTATCAGAGGCATTGTTCGCACATATTTTCTCTCACTCAGTTGGTTTCCTTTTTACTTTGTTGACAGTGTCCTTTGCTGTGTAGAAGCTTTTTAGTTTGATACAGTCCCATTCATTTATTTTTGCTTTTACTTCCCTTGCTTTTGGGATCAAGTTGATAAAGTGCTCTCTGAGCCCAAGGTCTATAAGTTTAGTGTCAATGCCTTCCTTCTTCTATGCACTTTATAGTTTCGGCTCTTATGTGGAGGTCTTTAGTCCACTTTGAATTAATTTTGGTATATGGTGACAGTTCACAGTCCAGATTCATTCTTTTGCATGTGGTTTTCCAATTTTCCCAGCAACATTTACTGAAGAGGCTTTCTTTTCCCCATTTATATTTCTTGCTCCTTTGTCAAAGATTATCTGTCTTTGTATTTGTGGGTTTATTTCTGGATTTTTTATTCTGTTCCATTGGTCTGTATGTCTGTTTCTCTGTTAATACCAAGCTGTTTTGATTATTGATGCTTTGTAGTATAGACTGAAGTCAGGGAGCATGATGTCTCCAGCCTTATTTTTTTTTTTCTTTCAGAGGATTGCTTTGGCAATTCAGGGCCTTTTGTTGTTTCATATGAATCTGATCATTTTTAAAGATCTATTTTTTGAAAGAATGTCTGTAGGACTTTAATGGGAATTGCATTAAATCTGTATATTGCTTTGGGTAATATGGCCATTTTAACTATGTTGATTCTTCCAATCCATGAACATGAAATACCCTTCTATTTCTTTGTATCTTCTTTAATTTCTTTCAATAGTGTCTTATAGTTTTCCATGTATAAGTCCTTCACAGTCTTTGTTAAGTTTATTCCTAATATTTTATTTTTATTTTGATCACAAATACTATCATTTTTTCTCATTTCCTTTTCTGAAGTTTCATTGTTTTTGTATAAAAAGCTGTGGATTTTTGTACATTGATTTTGTATCCTGCAACTTTACTGTATTCATTTATTATTTCTAACAGTTTTCTGGTGGAGTCTTTGGTGTTTTCTATAAAAAGGATAATATCGTCTGCAAAAAGTGACAGTTTAACTTCTTTTTTTCCAATTTGAATGCATTTTATTTCTTTATCCTGCCTAATTGCTCTGGCTAGTACTTCCGGCACTATGTTGAATAACAGTGGTGACAAGGGGCATCCTTGTCTCGTTCCTGATTTTAGAAGAAAAGATTTCAGTTTTTCCCTGTTCAGTATGACATTTGCTGAGAGTTAGTCATATCTGGCCTTTATTATGTTGAGGTATTTTCTTTCTATACCCATTTTATTAAGTGTTTTGATCATAAATGGATGTTGTGTCTTGTTGAATGCTTTTTCTGCATCAATTGGTATAATCGTATGGTTCTTCTCTTTAATTTTGTTTATGTGGTGTATCACATTGATTGATTTGCATGTTTTGAACCATCCTTGTGCCCCTGGGATAAATCCCACTTAATCATGATGTATAATCTTTTTAATTCATTGTTGAATTCTATTTGCTAGTATTTTGTTTAGGATTTTTGCATTGGTGTTCATCAGAGAGATTGGTTTATAGTTTTCTTTTTTTGTGATGTCCTTGCCAGCCTTTGGTATTAAGGGAATGTTGACTTCATAGAATGAGTTGGGAAGTATTGCCTCTTCTTCAATATTCTGGAAAAGTTTGAGAAGGCTAGGTGTTAGTTCCTCTTTGAATGCCTGGTAAAACTCATTAGTGAGACCATCTGGTCCTGGATTCTTGCTTTGGGGAAGGACTTGGATGATTGTTTCAATTTTCTTACTGTTGATTTGTTTGTTTAGGTTATCCAGTTCTTCTTGATTCAGTCTAGGTAGACTATATGTTTCTAAAAACTTCCATTTCTTCTAGGTTGCAAAATTTGGTGGCATGTAATCCTTCATAGTATTTTTGTATGATCCGTTGTATTTCTGTGGTATCTGTTGTAATTTCCCCTCTTATATTTCTAATTTGGATTATTTGTGTGTTTTCTCTTTTTCCCTTGGTGAGTCTGGCCAGGGGTTTGTCAATTTTATTAATTTTTTCAAAGAACCAGCTCTTTGTTGTATGATTTTTTTCTATTGTTTTTTATTCTCTATTTTATTTAGTTCTGCTTTAATTTTAATGATTTGCTTCCTTCTGCCAGCTTTGGGTGTTTTTTGTTTTTCTTTTTCTAGGTCTTGAAGATGTGATATTAGGTTGGTTTTTTGTTTGTTTGTTTGTTTTTATTTATTGTTAAATTTAATGAGGTTACATTGGTTGGTTAGGTTGTTTACTTGTAGTTTTTCTTGTTTCTTGAGAAAGGCCTGTTGTGATATAAATTTCCCTCTTATTACTGCTTTTGCTGCATCCCAGTAATTTTGGTATGTTGTGTTTTCGTTGTCATTTGTCTCTATGTATTTTTTAAACTCTTCCTTTGTTTCTTCTTTGATCCAGTCTTTTTTAAAAAAAGATTATTTATTGTTATTGACAGAGAGAGAGAGAGATACAGTCAGAGACAGAGAGAAGGGGGAGGGCCCAGAACAGTCTCCATAGTTGCACATCATTGGTTTTTCCACATAGTGTCATTCCACAGGTGGGAGGGGCTGCACAGGGCAGAAACTGGGCCGGGGTCTTGCCCCAGTGAGAACTGAACTGGGGGCACTCCCCAGCTCAGCATATGGGTCCGCATAGGCTGGGGCTGGGATTCGATCCGTGGTCCCCGGGGCTGCAAAGTGAGCGCCTAACCCACTGAGCCATCCTGGCTTACCTAATTCAGTCATTTTTTAATAACATGTTGTTCAATCTCCATGTATATGTGGTTTTTCCTGCTTTCTTTTTGTGGTTGATCTCCAGTTTCAAACTTTGTGATTGGCGAATACACTTGTTATGATTTCTATCTTCTTAAATTTGCTGAGGCTAGCTTTGTGTCCCAGCATGTGGTCTATCCTTGAAAACTTTCCATGTGCACTGGAAAAGACTGTATAGTCCTGTGTTTTAGAATGAAGTGTTCTGTAATTGTCAATTATGTCCAGTTGCTGTAATGTATCATTTAAAGCTGATATTTCTTTCCTTATTTTCTGTTTGGATGATCTGTCCATGGCTGTCAATGGGGTATTTAAGTCCCCTACTATAATTGTGTTTTTGTCAGTTTCTCCTTTTAAATCTGTTAGTAGTTTCTTTGTAAATTTTTTTGCTTCTTTGTTGGGGGCATATATATTAATAAGTGTAATATCTTCTTGTTGTATTGTCCCCTTTATCATTATGAAATGTTTATTTTTGTCTCTTATTATCTTTTTGATCCTGAAGTCTGCTTTGTCAGATATAAGTATGGCTACCCCCGCTTTTCTCTGGGTGCCATTTGCTTGGAGTTTTTTTTTCCACCCTTTCACCTTGAGTTTGTGTTTGTCCTTGTGGCTGAGGTGTGTCTCTTGTAGGCAGCATAAGGTTGGTTTTTGTTCTTTAATCCAGTTTGCTACTCTGTGTTTTTTTATTGGTGAGTTCATTCCATTTACATTTAGGGTAATGATTGATATATGAGGATTTCCTATAACCATTTTATCTTTTGTTTTCTGGTAGCTCTGTTTTTTTATTGCTCCTTTGCTTTTTTCCTCCCATTGATTATTTTAGTTTGATGGTGTTTATGACTGTTTTTTTCTGTATTCTCTTCTTTTCTTTATATGTGTCTCAGTTCTAAGTTCTTTTTCAGTGGTTACCATGAACTTTATATAAAAGAAAGTTTCATAGATGCAGTGGTTCCTTTTCTTAAGGATGTTTCTTATCTTCATTCTCTTTGGAAACTTAAGTCTTTATTTCCTCCCCTTTTTATATTTTTATTGTTCCAGTTTATTTCTATTTACTTTTACTTTTTGTTTCTGGCCCAATCGCCTCCTTCAGTATTTCTTTAAATGCTGGCCTTGGGCTGGAGAATTCCTTCAGTTTTTATTCCTCTTTCATAGCTAAAGAATAACTTTGCTGGGTATAGGATTCTTGGCTGGTAATTTTTCTCCTTTAATATTTTGAATACTTTGTTCCATTCTGGCTTATAGAGTTCCTGTTGAGAAATCTGATGAGAGTCTGATGGGCTTTCCTTTATAGGTTATGGTATTCTTTGTTCTGGCTGCCTTGAAGGTTCTTTGTTTGTCTTTGACCTTTGACATCTTCCATACAATGTGCCTTGGAGAGGGTCTGTTAGTATTCAAGAAGCTAGGGGTCCTGTTTCCTTTTTGGATTTGTGGTTCCAGTTCTTGCCATAGATTTGGGAAGTTCTCATCAAATATTTGAGTAGATTCTCTGTGCCGTCTTGTCCTCTGCTCCCTCTGGAATACCTATTATTCTTACATTATTTTATCTAATGGAGTCAGATAGCTCTTGTAGATCCCTTTTATTTCTTTTAGCTTTTGGGTCTCTCTCTTCTTCCTTCTGTGACATTTCCAGATTTTTGTCTTTGATTTCACTAATTCTTTACTCCATCTGGTCAGCTCTGCTTCCTATGCTAGCTATTTTATTTTTTATTTCTTTTATTGTGTTGTTTATCTCCAGAATTTCTATTTGCGTCTTTTTCATAGATTCCATTTCCTTTTTGAGATCATTTAGCTCCTTTTGTGTACTCCGCCATTTTTCTCTGATCTCTTTGAACATTTTCATAATTGCAACCTTGAATTCTCTGTCATTTAACTCATATAATTTTATATCTTCAAGTTCCTTTTCTGGAGATTTTTCTCTTTCTTTCTGAGCTCCTTTGTTCAAAGGGGTATTCATCGCGGTTGGAGCATTTTATTTCCTGGACATGAGGACTTTTCCCTTGGTAGATGTGAAGGTATCTTTCTTTTACTTCCTAGCTGGTGTTAGTGTCTTATAATATTTCCTCTTATTTATTTCATTTTCTCACAGTGGGAGACTTCCTAGGAGATGGGCTTCTCTTTGACTCAGTTGCCCTGGTCTCCGTTACGCCGCCTCTTTTGGAAGGTATGGTGGATGATGGTATTCTATGCCTCTGAGATCCCACTGCTGTCAGAACTGCCACACCTACACCTCTCTGCTGGCTTCAGTGGGGCAGGTGGGTGCAGGGCTTGTTCAGAAAGGCGCAGGTCCGATTGTGTCACAGGGTAATGGTGGCTTCCTGGCAGCAGCTCAATGAAGGCCCACCAGGGCAAGCCCTGGGTGACAGCAAGGGGAAGCATCCAGGCTCCATGTCCAAGGCCACACGCAGTGCTCCAGTTGGGGCCTCACCTCACTGAGGGCCACTCTGTGCCTCAGCTGCCAACACACACCCAGTGTTGGTGCTCCAGCCACTGGAACACCTACCTCCAGCTCTAGTTGCCGGCCTCACGCTCTGCGTGCCCCCAGTTCCCGCAGCCCAACTGAAGCACTGGCAACCAGATCCTCACTCCGGTCACCCGCACTGATCTCTGGCTGCTGCTGGCCCTCACTCCGGCCTCCTGCCCCGCGCTCTGGCCGCCCTCCCCGCGCCCCGGCTGTGCCCCCTGCACTCCCACCAGGGCCTCTCACCACCGTCATCCGCGCCCGCTTTCTCCATCCACCCCGCGCTCTGGCGTCTGCGCCTCTGCCTCTGTCCGTTCCAGGCCTCCAACCCGCCCAGAGTCACTCTGTTTTTGGACCCACACCCCCAGCTCCCACCTCAGTCAGTCTCTCCTCTGCTGGACTCCGGGCAGCCTCTGGGTCGGTCACTGGGTGGGTCTCTGGGTCATGCTCTGCGGCGGGTCTCCACACAGCTCCCTTTCTTCCTCTCTCACTCGCCTCCGCTTCTCCAGGTTCAGGAATTTTCTTTTGATGAGTGGGTCCCTCAGCCGAGGCTGTGTGTTGCTTAGGGATTCTCTGGTTGGATTTTAGTTATTAAATTGTTGTCTTTCCAGGAGAGGTTTCAAGAGCTCCTCTCACGCCGCCATCTTGATGACGTCCCCCTCATACAACTTTTGAAGTGTTGGTTGTGCGACATGTGTCCAGGTGTTGTCATGAGGGAGGAATTGGGTCCTCTCCTTTGACCAATGCCAGCTGTAGGTTTTGCAGTTTTCAGTGTATCTCATAAATTTGCCAGTGTTTTTCTCAGATACAATAATTTCACCAGGATTCAGAAAGTGGTAGTTGATCAGACTGGCAGCAGAACACCAAACAGCAACCATAACCTTTTCTTGGTGCAAGTTTGGCTTTGGGAAGTGCTTTGGTGCTTCTTTGCAGTTCAACCACTGAGCTGGTCATCTCCAGTTGTCATATAAAATCCACTTTTTGTCATATGTCACAATCTGATCAAGAAATGGTCTATTGTTGTGTAGAATAAGAGAAGATGACATTTCAAAATGATGTTTTTCATTTTTGATCAGCTCATAAGACACATACTTATCTAGCTTTTTCACCTTTCCAATTCGCTTTAGCTGCTGAATGACCATAGAATGGTTGACATTGAGAACTTCATGTAGATGTAAAAGGATCAGCTTCAATCATTGCTCTCAACTGGTCATTGTTAAATTCCCACGTCTGGTCACTACACTCCTCATCTTCAAGGCTCTCATCTCCTTTGCAAAACTTCTTGAACCACCACTACATAGTACATTTGTTAGCAGTTCCTGGGCCAAATGAGTTGTTGATGTTTAAAGTTGTCTACACTGCTTTACAACCCATTTTAAACCCAAATTAAAAAATTGTTCAAATTTGCTTTTTTATCTAATATAATTTCCATAATTCAAAAATAATTATAAAATAAACAACAAGTAACAAGTCATTAGAAACAAACACACAAACAAACAAAAAACCATAAAGTGAGAAATGCACATTAAAATGATGTATAACATAACCGCATTTATTTGAGGATGTATTCCAATACCAAACAGCAACACACTGCAAAATGGCAATTATATTTGCACTAATCAAATACAATATCACTGACTATATACCCTATGCTGCAGTTTATATCCCTGTGACCATCCTATGACTATGAATTTGTACCTCTTGATTTCTTCCCCTCCTTCACCCTCCTCTCTAGCCCTTCTCCCACCATCCCAACAAATGCAGTACCCATCAACACCACACATGGTCACTGTAACTTTATTGACTATATTCCTATGTTATACCCCACATCCTCAGAACTATTACTTTGTAACATCCAAAACTGAACTTCCCAATTTCTTTCCCTTATTTCACCCAGCCTCCGATCCTCCTCCCATCTGGCAACAAACTAAATGTTTTCTATATCTATAAATCTGTTAACATTTGCTTGTGTATTTTCTTCTTTGGATTTCACCTACAAGTGAAGTCAACTTGTATCAGTCTTCTGTTTGACACTTCACTCAGCACAGTACCCTCCATATCTTTTGATTGGAGATTTTAATCCATTAACTTGAAAGTAACTGCTGATAGATATATAGCTATTGCTATTTTATTGTTTATAATTTTTGCTCCCCCTCCCCCATTTTAAAGAAGTACCTTTCACGTTTCTTGTAGTACTGGTTTGGTGGTGATAAACTTCTTTAGCTTTTTCTTTTCTAGGAAGCTGTTTATCTGTCTTTCAATTTGAATTATAACTTTGCTGGATACATTAATCTTGGTTGTAATCCTTGGGTTTTATCACACTGAAAATTTTCTGCCAGTCCCTTCTGGTGTGCAAAGTTTCTGTTGAACAATCTGCTGACAGTCATATGGGTACCCCCTTTATAGTTACTGCTTGCCTTTCTCTTGCTGCTTTTAATATTCTCGTTGTTTTGAATTTTTGCCATTGCAATTATGATCTATTTTAGTTTGAGCCTGTTTGGGTTCATCTTGTTTGAGACTCCATGCTTCCTTCACTTGTATGACTGTTTTCTTCACCAGGTTAGGAAAATTTTCAGTCATTATTTCTTCAGATAACTTCTCTGTCTCTTGCTGATTCTCTGCTCTTTCTGGTACCTCTGTGATATGAGTGTGGTCACACTTGATGTTGTCCTGGAGGAATATTAAACGATCTTTGTATTTTTGGATTTTGTTGTTGTTGTTCTGCTGGGTGTTACCTGCTATCTTTTTTCTTTCAAATCACTAATTCACCCCTCCACCTCATCTAGTCAGGTGATTCCTTCTATTCTATTCTTTATTTCAGTTTCTATAATCTTTATTTCTGCCTGTTATTTTTGTTTTGTTTTGTGTTATTTTGTTTTGTTTTTATGATTCCTATGTCTTTTTTTGCTTGCTATCTCTTTGTTGAAATTTTCATCAACTGCCTTGAGCATCTTCATAACCATTGCTTTTTAGCTCTGTCTCTGATTGGTTGTTTGCTGCCATCCTAGTTTCTGGGATTTTCTGAGTTTCTTTTGGGACATTTTGGCTGCCTGTTTACAGACATTCTGCTCCTTTGCCTGAGACTCACTGCTACAGTTTCTTCTGGGGCTCACCGCTAATACCGTGTATAGGTGGGGGGCAGAGGTCTGGAAGGGCCGGTTGGGCAGGACAACCAAGCCCTGTGCCTTTGCTTTCTGCCTGGTGCTGAGGGCAGTGTGAGCAGTGCAGGTTTATGCCTTTCTATATTCGGTTTGCGCTGAGGTCTCTACCCCATGTTTTGGGATCAGTTATTTTATATGTTGATCCCTTAGGCAGGACTGCTCTTGGCCAGAGAAGTGCACTTGCAGCCTTTGTTCTCCTTCTCTTTCCCAGCTGGGGAGAGATCAGTCTGCAGTTTCCCAGTGACCTCCTGCCCCACCCCCTGCATCACTCCCCCTGCTCTCAGAACTGGAGGAAATGGGGCTGCAGTGTCTCGAGGTACCCAGTCTGCATTTACTGAGTGTGTTTCTACTTATGTTTTGTATGATTATATTTTCATTTTTGTAACTTTTTAATCTTTTGGTGTTTCTGTGGCAAATTATTAAAAAGCATCCATTGTTAAATAAATAAGCTTTCTCACTTTTAAAGACATTGTGTGGGTCTGAAAAAAAGTCACAGAACTAAAATCAATGTTTATTTGATCATTTTTATTGACAAAGGATAATAAAAGTTGGTGACAGCTGGAATAACAACATATATTTTAATGTTTTTAGATGCAAAGAATTTTACTTTTGATTCTTTTCTGAATTTTACTTCAATTTATGCTTAAGGGGTTCTTGGTACTCTGAATAGATAAGTGGCGTGGGAATTGGTTCTAGGATCCACCATGCTCTGCAGCATTTCCACCTTCTTCGGCAGCTGCCAATTGTATCCTCTGTTATTTTGCAGATGTCTCTTCTGCAAATTCCAGACAGATTGACACAATGTGTTTCAGAAGCACCCAAACCACTTCTTACTGCAGAAAAAGATAGTGAGATAATTATTACATAGACATAAAACCGTTAACACTCTTAGTGTGAGACACAGGAGTTCTGGATTGAGCATTTCTATGTGGAAAAAAAGGAAGCTGGACAATGGCTCTATTCAGTGGCTCCATCAAGTTCAGTTTTTCTTTTTTATCTAACAGCCCAAGTGTTAACAATTTCCTTCCTCGTTTTTTATTTGCTATTTATTTGTTTGTTTTTTATGAGTTCTTGGCATTCCTACTTTGAGTTTCAAAGGGAACTTTGGTTAAGTGTCAGAGTGAAACAACAGGGGAATAGGCAAAATAAACATTTTAAGTACACGAGTTTCTTCATTATTTTACTTCTTTATATGGATCTTCTTTTTGAAGATTTATTTTTTGTTAAATTTATTAGGGTGACATTGGTTAGTAAAAATTACATAAGTTCCAGGTGTACAATTCTACAATACTCCATCTATGCATTACAATATGTATTCAACAAAGATTTCATAAATTTCTTTTATTCACCAGGCATTTTTCTTTGTACTAATAACAGAACAGTGAAAATGTCAGCACTATTTATTATCTTCACAGGAATTTTATACTCCATGAAGAAAATCTCACCATACAAAAATAGATGGATAAGATAATTTTAGAAAGTGGCAAATGTTTAGAACAAAATAATGCACAGTGGACCAGGAAAGGTCTGGAGAATGGAGTTGATAAAAAGGACCAAGAGAGGCTTTCAAAGGAGGATGTAGCATGTGAACTGAGATCCAAATGATGAGGATGAAAGACAAGCAGATGTCCTTATGAGAGCATTATAGGCATGTAGAACAACAGGAGCAGAATTTCTGGCTTGCCTTACTTGAAAAAGAGAAAGACCTGTGTAGATGGAACACAATGGGAAAAAAACAATACTAAAATGTATACGTTACTACAAAAAACACTTAGCCAAGGAAATCTTGAGAAAGCTAAATAAAGCTAGAGGCATCAAAAGTCCTAATGTCAAACTATATTCCAAAGCTATAATACTCAAAATGGCATGGTATTATAGAAACAAAAACAATAGACCAATGGAACTGAAATGAGAGCCCACATGTATATGGTAAGCTAATATTTTACAAGGAAGCCAAGAATACTCATTGGGAAAGGATAGTTTCTTCAATAAAAGGTACTGGTCTTGGTCCAATCAAATAAACAAAAGCATTGTGAAAATAAATGAAACTGAAAACTGGCTTTTTAAGAAGATAAATATCATTGATAAATCTCTAGCTAGGTTAATCAGGGAAAAAAAAGAAAGAGAAAACATAAATTACCAATATCAGAGAAAGGGAATATGAGTACAAATTTTACAGGTTAAAAAAATAATAAATGTATATTATGAATAGCTTTATACCAATACATTTGAAAACTTATGGAATTTACAAATTTATTAAAGCTCACACAAAAAGAAAAAAAAAAAGGTACTGGGAAAATTTGCAATGACGTTTTTGGATATCACACCAAAAGCATACACACAAGATAAAAATAAGTAAGTGGAAGTACATCAAACTAAAAACCTCCTCACAGAAAAAGAAAGCATCAACAAAATGAAAAGGCAACATACAGAATGGGAAGAAATATTTGCACACCATGTATCTAATAGGGGGTTGTTAATATTCCTAACATATAAGTAACCCATAAAATTCAATAACAGAAGCCAAATAATCCAATTAAAATAAGGGCAGAGGAGTTGAATAGACATTTTTGCAAAGAAGACTAACAAATGGCCACCAAGTACATAAAAAAGTGTTCAACATCACTAATCATCAGGGAAATGAAAATCAAAACAACAATGAGATATCACCTCACACCTGTTAGAAAGTCTATCAAAAAGGAAAGGGATAAAAAATACTGGTGGTGTGGAGAAAAGGGAACCCTGGTGCACAACTGACAGGAACGCAAATTTGTATAGCCACTGTGGAAAACAGTATGATAATTTATCAAAAAACTTAAAATAGAACTCCCATATGATCCTGTAATCTCACTTCTGGTATCTATAATACTTAAAGGAGATGAAATCACTATTTGAAAAAGATACCCATTAAGTTGGAGCAATATTCACAATAGCCAATCCATAAAAGCAAGCCATGAGTTTATCAAAATAATTGATGTTGAATTTGTAGATGGATGAAGAAAATGTAGTATGCACAAATATAACAATGCAGTATTATACAGCCACAAAAGATGAATTCTGTGAACACTCTTGTCTTTCTCTTAGAATGGGATTGCTGCTCTCTGAGACTAGTCATAGGACAGGAGTCCTAAGAGACACTGCCTATGGTGCAAAAGAGCCAAGAGAGACTCCACGCACTGCTGGACATGGCACACTATGATGCAGGGAAACTGTGTATAGAAGAGCATGGCGGGGGTGGGTGGGTGGGGGCTATTCAAGAGTTCAGTTTGGGGTATATGAATTTTGAAATTAGATATCCAAATAGAGATATAATTTATACCAGTGGATATTCATTACAAGTCTGTGGTTCAGAGGAGAGATCCAGAGAGAAATTTCAAAAGATGGAGAGAGAGAAGGGAATAAAACCAGAAACTGAGTGGGGTCTCTCCAGTATAAAAAATTATGAAAGATAAAGATGAAGTAGCCAAGAAACCAAGGAAGCACCACCAGTGAGGCAGGTGAGAATCAAGGGATGTGCCATCTTGGAAGCCATTGAAGAAAGTATTAAGAAGAATTACCATTTGTGTAAAATGGTGATGATGGGCAAAATAAGATCAACTTGAAAAATGACCAGTGGGTCTAGCAACATTGAGATTTTTGGTGACTTTAATAAAAGCAGGTTTAGTAGCAGGGGAGGGGATTGGGAGAATACCTTATCAGGATATGTTTAAGACAGAAAGGGAGTCAAGGTATTGGAATCAGGAACTATGGACAACTATTTTGAGGTGTTTTACTGCAAAATGAAATAAAGAAGGCAGTGCCTGGCAGTGGAAGAAAAATACAATGTTTATTTTGTCTTAAGATCAGAGAAACAACAGCATGTTTGTATGCCAATGGTAATAATCCAGTAGAAAGACAATTAATGATCTATTTGTAAGGAAGAGGAAATAACTGTTGCAGAGGAACTTTTAAATATATAAAAAGGGATGGAATATAGTGCATAAATTTATAATATTCTTTATTTTTTTCTAAATCTCTGGAACACCAATTGTGATGTCAACCTATTCATTCCTGAGATGGTTATTTTAAGTATGTTTTTATTTTTCTTGATCAATGTCACCAGTTAACTATGTAGTGTATTAGTCTTTATAAAGCATACTTTATTTATTGATTTCTTTATGTACGAGGTCTGACAATTAAGTTTTTAAACTTGCCACCATGAGCTTACATTAACAGCACTGTACAAACAACTTGCTAAGGTTTCATAACCTTGGTATATCAGTGTCTCACATCTGTGTTCATCTCGACATGTGGTCGTATCTTGCTGAGTGGCATTTTTATTGTTGTTGCATGTTGTTTGTGCCATTGTGAGATTGTCAGAGCTAAATTAGAGCAATGAGCAACATTAAATTTATTGTTCAACTTGACAAGAATGGAAGTGAAATCAGGGAAACGTTAGTTCAAGTTTTTGGAGATAATGCCATGAAGAAAACGGATTAAACATTTTTCTGAGGGGAGAGAAAGTATCACTGATGAAAGAGGACAGAACAGCCAGTAATAAGCAGAACTGACAAAAACATTGCAAAATTTATTGAATTGTGCATCAAAATCATCTCACAGATGACTGTGAGAAGCCAACATCAATAAACAGGAAAAATCAACTGGAAAATCTTGGCATGAGAAAGGTACATGCAAAAATGGTCCCGAAGGAGATCACCAAGGAACAAAAGCAAAGGAGAGTTGAAGTTTTGAACCATATTATCACTGGTGATGAAACATGGATGTACCAATACAACCCTGAAACAAAGTGTCAAAGTGTACAATGAAAGTCAACCAATTCTTTACGACCAAAAAAGTTCTGTCAGTCCAAATCAAGAGTCAAAACGGTGTTGCTAAGCTTTTGTGATATTAGAGGGATTGTTCATTATGATTTTGTATAATACCAACTGGAGAAACAATTAACCATGTTGATTCTTTGGAAGTGCTGAAAAGGCTACATGAAAAATCTAGGCAAAAACAACCTAACCTTTTTGCCAATAACTCATGGCTCTTGCATCACAATACACTGACTATGAGGGCCAGTAAACAAAGACCTGTACTGGAACACCCTCCCTTCTCACCTGATCCTGGTTCCCAATGACTTTTTTTCTTTACCCAAACATAAAGGAAATATTAAAAAGAAACATTTTGATGGCATTAAGGACATCAAGGGTAGTATGACAATAGCTCTGATGGCCATTCCAGAAAGAGAGTTCCAAAATTGCTTTGAAGGATGGACTGGGCATTGGTATTGGTATATAGCAGGGGTGGCCAACAAGTCAATCACGGTCGACTGGTTGATCTTGAGGCCAATTTTGGTCTATCATCGATCGCTCGCAATGTCTGGGGTGGAATTCCGTGTACCATGGACTTTGAAGTGATTGTAGAAGACAAAACTTTCTAGCAATAGTTTAATGCATTCTGGGAATTTGCCAAGGTCATAAATTCCTAGAATTCTGACAGCCTGACACTGTGATCTCCGCCCACCCAGACAATACATTTTGACTTATGTGTTACACTT
>PVKE010037985.1:0-15658 GCA_004027555.1 Craseonycteris thonglongyai
AGAGAGAAGTGGGAGGGCCCGGAGCAGTCTCCATAGTTGCACGTCATCAGTTGTGACATGGTTTCATTCCACACAGGTAGATGTGGGTCCATGTGGGTTCAGTACCTACTGAACCAGGGGTCTCCCGCATGGGAAGCAACAACCTTTGCCACCGAGCCATCCTGGCAGTTGCCAGCTGTGCCAAAGTTCAACATATGGGTTTCCACCGACCAGGGCTGTGAATCGAGCCCCGGACCTGGCAGTTGCAGGGAAAGTGGTTACCTGCCGAGCTATCCCACATTCCCTCCTTTTTAAATTTATCTTTGATGCTAGTATCATCATTCCACTGGGATAATCTTGGTAGTCACTCGGCCTGTTTCTAATCATGGCCAAGTGTTCTCTTTCCTTCCTCAGCTGCATTTATTTCTCTGTTCATTGTGGTAGGTGTATATGCACGTGACTGCATCCCCTCCTCCCACCAGGTTGTAAGCTCTCTGAGGCCTGCCGGGAATGTTTGACCCACATTTTCCCTTCTCAGCCCTGCCTACCCCTGGGCTTGCTTGCACATATATTCTCAATGAGACATACTGTATAGCAGAGGATCAAATGTTCTGGGCAAGTACTTTTGTCTAACACATGCTGTTCTGGATTATTCCCATGCATTTGTAAGGATGTGTTTTGGGTGGTGAATGACATAGTATATTGAACACACCATGAGTTTTTCCATTCTGTATGATATTGTTATAATCAGGTGACATTCTGGGAACAGCTAAGTTAACTTTGTAACATGTACTTTATATAAAAAATGAGTTCTCTCCATCAGATATTTAGAAGTTAAGTGTTCTGTGAATCATAGGGAAACACTCCTGTTTTCTTCCTCCTTCAGTATCCTCCAGAGAATTGGACTATCTCGATGTATCATAGAAATAGTTGGCCATTTAAAATAAAAAACAGTGGCAAAGGACGTTTCTAAGAAAGCTTTTGCAGACTTGTTTACTCCTTGGAAGTCAGAGCATCCGTGGCCTGTCATGCTTTTCCTGTCTGATTGATTTGATCATGTTGTGACCTTGCTTAGAAACTTTTATTCACTCCTTGCTTCCTAGAGAAGAAAGACTAGGCCCTTTCATTGTCTTCTGGCCCATTTCTGGTCTTACACTTCTAATCTCATTTCACAGTGTTCTCTTTTATATACCCTACAGTCCAGACAGAGTCAGCTCTTGTACACTCCCCTGCTTTCTTGCATGTCTGATTTCTCTGTATTTCCCCACCCCCAGTTATCATCCCTAGGTTAATCCACCTGTGCTCAGTAGATAGCAGTAATTAATTAATCTCTCTCAACCATATTTTATACTGTTTAAAGGTACTAATGAATGACAAAGCTGCTCTGTTTTGCTGTTGCACAACCTCATCTTCATTTAAAGTATCTAAGCTTCAATTCTTGAATCCAAAAATAATCTCGAAATAAAAATGATATGTTGGGTAAAACAGTTACATTTGAAATTATAATTCATCTCATGTGTTACCATGTCCTCAAACCTGTCATGTCTGTTCCATTCTGTACACTGTTATTTCAGTCCACTGTATATAAAAGGAAATTCTGTGTTTATAAATGTTTTATGTTAGAATTTTATTTTTTGAGACAGTGACATGTTTTTTTCCTTAGTGCATATTTGTGTATGTTTTTATTTTCCACAGGCTACTGACTTGATGCTTTGTGTTTGTTTTGTGTTGCAGGTTAATATCCTTTCAAGAATTTGTAGCGTTTGAATCCGTCCTGTGTGCCCCAGATGCTTTGTTCATGGTGGCCTTTCAGCTGTTTGACAAAACTGGCAAAGGAGAAGTTACTTTTGGTAAGGGGTGTGAGTGTGTGCACACCTAAGTAAGGGCAGGATTATATAAGCATTTCTTTTTTTTTTTTTAGGAATGTAATGTGTGGAAATGCTTTTAAGAAGTTAGCATATCCCTTTTAACAAAGATATTAAGGTTTGGGGGCTGCAGGTCACCTATCTCCCGATTTGGAAAAATATGTGTCTGGCTTAGTAGTTCTGAAACTCAGGTTTAGTTTTAAGGGAAGGGAGGCACGACTTTGTCTCAGAGTTGGAGAATATAAGAGTGAGACAGGATTTCTGTTCATTTCCCTTCACAGGCAATCATGCTTTCCACTGATAGAATGGGGAAGCTGATAACTGCCTCCTGAGAACAGAAGGTTCTTGTGTAGCCAGCGCTTTGTGTCCTTACCTTGTTCTCATGGAGTAGCTTGAGGTCAGAGGCACTGCACAAGATGGTAATTCAGAGTGGTACATGAAGGACCTTGTTCTTCTAAACAACACGTTCCCCCATGACTGGCTTGGCAGTGCTTGCTATGCTGCTGCCATCTTTATTTTGAAAAGCAGAACCATCTTCATGGAAATTAGCTGCTACAGAAAACACGGAGGTCTTTTAAGTTAGAAAGCGAAGACCCGGAAATGGTGGGGGCAATGGTGAGTTCTTTTTTAAAAAGACACTGGCTACTGAATACAGATGGGACAGAAGAGTACTATGTTTCCCTTGGACTGTTGGTTTCCAGCTTATGTTGTCTGTGCATGTGAACTTGCTGCAGATAGCACTGCCCCTGAAGAATTGTGGAGCCCTTTTGGGTATGGGGGTTGTACGTTCAGGGGAGATGGCTCATGTGTCCATTTTAAATGTGTGTATTCATAGTTTGCAATTCATTAGACCTCTTGTGCTTGTCTTACTGGATGGATTGTGAGAAACATACAGTTGGGCAAAAATACAGATGATGTATGAGAGGACCATTTAATTCTGGGATAGTCCTGGAATGATTGTGAAATTGGAGAGACTTAGCTACTTCTGTCCTAGCTCTGCCACTTCTGTCTTCGAGGCAAGTTAATTCTCCCCTTAGATCTTCATTTTTCTTATCAGAAATAAAGGTAATAGCTACATAAAGTATAGGTAAGAGATAGGTTTATTCTAGCCACCGTCCCCTCCCACCCATTCTTTCATGTTCATTTGACATGACGATTATTTAAGGCGAGATCATCTAGGACAGAGGTAAAACACATATATTTGTCTGGTTTTGTTTCATAAAATCTAGAAGCTCACATGCTTTCCATTAACACTTCATGAGGATTATTTAATATTTAAAAACATTCTCTAGAATAATTTGTTTTCTATTTCTTTTCTGTCACATAATTCCTCTTAGTATCACTGTAACCACAGCTTTTCAGTGGAACATGAATAAAAAATATCCCCATTAAAATCTTCAAGTAATACATGAGCAGCAAGCTCATGGTGGTGTTGATTGGCCCAGCGGAAGCCAGTTTGATGAGAATGTTATGATAGCGTTTCCTTGGGAGGAACAAAGTCCAGCCTGTAAGTCTGAGTGAGTTCATCACAGGTGTGTTCTCTCTCCTCTCTCCCCTTTCTGCAGCCGGTCTGGAGCGAGATGGGGGGCCAGGGATGGACGTCAGGTGTTTTGCTTGACTGATCCATTTTCCCTTCATGGGCATGAAAGTGGCAAGGGCTGCTGGTGTATCCCTTGGCCTGGTGGAGGAAAGAAACACGAGTGTGTGTGTGTGTGTGTGTGTGTGTGTGTGTGTGTGTGTGTGTGTATGTTAATGTCTTGAGAAGAAAAGAACAGGTGAAGAAACAGGATATAGGAGATGGCAGTCATGTGAATTGTAGAGAGAACAGCGGCATGAGAATTCTGTTGCTGCTTTTTACTGTGGTTTGTTGATGGGCAAGAGATTTCAACTTTCTGAGCCTTTTTTCTTCATCTGTTGTATAAAATCAGGGTAATCATCTACCTTACAGGACTATGTAAGGCTTAAAGGAGGTACCATATATAGTGGGGCTGCCTGGAAAACAAAGGCCTTTATAAAAATAATAATACTAAAAGAAACCACTTGAGAGAACAAGAGAGAGTGGTGGTCTTCTTTCTCTTCTTCCTCTTTCTCCTCTTCCCCTCCCTCCTTGCTCTTCCCACCTCCCCCTTCTTCTTCCCCTCTCTATTTTTCACTTACAGTTTAAGCACTGGCCAATCAGTCATTTGCTTACCATCTGCTCTGCATTGATTACTGTCCCATCTCTAAAACCATGGGAGATTGAAGTAAGATATTGGGGCTTCCAAGAAGCTAAAATTCTGGTCACTTTGTTTACATATGACTATAGTAGAAGAATATACAATCCCTCTCCCAATACCCTGCCTTCCACAGGTAATTTGTTCCAGCATGTGCCTGCCTCACAAAACATAAGCAGCGTATGCCCTGTATTCCTCACCCTGTGGGAGTCGTAAAGGGTAGTCTGGCCTTTTCTGAGCTCTTAATCCCTATTTAGGATATAACTGGAGAAGAAAAGAAATCATTTGTAGTTCTAACATCCAAAGACACCAGGCTGTCCATGTAATACTGTGGCATACCTCTCTCATTCTTTTTCACATGTATAATATTTGTAAAATTTGTATCATGTATATACAAAATATACATGTTGATTTTTATAATAACACCTATTTTTGACTATGAAAATAGTGTATTATTGTAGGAAATTGTTTAAATATACCAACACATAAAGAAAATTAAACTCACCTAGAATTTCACCAAAAAAATAAAATAAAAGGATTAAACTGAAGGAGATATGCACAGTACAATGAAGATACCCAAATAACCATCAAATTGAAAAATAATAGCTGACTCTTACCATGTTTTATAAAGTAGGGTAGAGTCATCCAGGGGAGGTGGGTGCTGTGTATAGCGGGGTTTTTGCCCAAGTAAACAAAATCATTTGGGGGGCAGCAGTGGCAGCCTAAGGGGTGTTTTAACAGCAGGCACCTTTTAGGAGAATCTAGCCATTAGTATATTTTGCAGGGAACTCATAATGGGGTTGAACAAATTGTTTTAAAAAATGGTTAGGCAGAAAAGAGGACCTACCTCGTCATTCCTGGTCTCACAGACCCTCAGTGTCAAGTGAATCCCAATCTAGGACCTGGCTGTCTTCCCATATGAGGCTGCCTCAGATATGCCCAGTGGCACTCTGATCTCTGGCTACTTCCTCAGCTCCGTGTATGTCAGAAGGTCGTCTGCCTGAGTGTGCATCTTCGGGAGGAGTAAGCATGGAGTGGTGAGAGAGGATGGGCTCCTTTATAACCTCTCTCGTTGGCTCAGTCAGTTGGGGACATGAGGTGAGCATTGTTTTCCCATCATATGTGGGATCATCAGGGGCTTCCCAAGGGCTGCATGCAAGGAGGGCTGGTGTGGGGCTGCCGGTTCCCCCGTGTCTCCCCACCTTGCATTTTATCCCAAGGAGAGCAGTTCCACGCTGGGTCTGTTTACATACTGGGTATCCGCCTAAGAGCTTGTTTGAAGCAGGGTGTCTTTGACTAAGCTCAGGCAGCACCAGTGTTTGTCAACAAGCCGGCAGAGTTCGTGCCGCCACGAACACCGATCCTGACACACCAAGCGAAGACGTCAGATGGAGCGAGGGGCAGCTAACTAAGTGTCCGGTTTCAGTGAAATCTTGCCCTGTGTTCTCTGAGGCCTTGTTTATTTTCATGTCTAGATCACTCCTTGTGTTTGCTACGATGCAAAGATCTTGATTAGGTCAGTTTTATGCCTTTGATCAGTTTGTTGTGTTCTCCCGTTTCCTTTGAGGCAAAACATATCTCCGATATTGTTCTTCTGACCATGTTTTGTTATTTTGATATCTGATATTTATAAATGCATGTTGAGATTTCAGTAGGTGTATAACAGGATATCAGTAAACATAGGAAGTTCTTGTTAACAATTTGCAAATCTGTATGCATGGAGAGAAGTATTTGGTTCTAAATGTTTTTATTTGCAATTTTAGCCTGATAGTGATTTTAACCATGATAGTGACTTTTTACTTTTCATTTTTTAAGTATACTTTATTGAAGTATAGCACACATGCAGAGCAATGCACAAATTGTAGGTTCACATCTTGATGAATTTTTGCACAAGTATATACTTGTTATATCCCTTCCATATCAAAAAAAGAAGGGTCCTGTACCCCCACAGGTATCTTCCCAGTTACTGTCCCCCAGTCCCAATGGTAACAATTCATGTCTATCAATCCAGTGAGATTGATCCAATTTTGGTCTTATTTTTACTTTGTTCTTTTTCTTTGTTATATAGTATTCCATTATATGCCCCTTTCCCTCATTTATTTATTTACTCATTCTAAATGTTGATAAGACATTTGCCCATTTCCAGTTCAAATAATGTTGAATGCTGCAAATAATGTTCTTTTATGTATATTTTTGGGCTGTGTGTGTGTTGGCATTTCTAGGAGTAGGATTGCTGGGTCATAGAAAATGTGTGTGTTTATCTACAGTAGATACTGCCAAGCTGTCTTCCCAAGTGGTTGTACAGTTTATATTCACCCCCTCAGTGTATGAGAGTTTCATTTATATCATATGTTTGCTAATGCTTGGTATTATCAATCACTTTTATTTTAGTGATATCTCACAATGTGACTTTAATTTTTATTTTCCTGATTACTAATAAGTTGTACAACTTTTAAAAAATATTTGTTGGCCATTTGAGTATCCTCTTTAGTGACATGCATATTTTCTAGCTACTAGGCCTTTGTGGGCTATATACAAGGGGGACCCCCAAAAAAACAGAATTTGGTGGACCCCTTGTAGTATATACAGGTTTCCCCAGCTAGGTGAGTGCTCTAGGAACCCGTCTGCATCAGTGTATCAGCTGGTGTTGTGAGAGGCTTCAGTGAATTTGGGGGTGGGGGGGTGGGGGGCAGAGGGGACGGATTCCAACGTGTTTGCCCATTTCATGATGGCTGATTTACATGAACCATGTGTGGCATGACAACATACCTGCCCACGTCACGCTGAGTGTTCAGCAATTTTTGACCAAAACCAGCATGACCCCTGTGCCCCACCCATTCTGTTCACCTGATCTCACCCTGAGCAACCTTTTTTTGTTTCCTGGATGAAAAAAGCCCTTAATGGGAAATGTTTCACCGAAGTGGAAGAGGTGAAACAAAAAAACATCAGAAGCACTAAAAGGTTTCAAAATCTGACAAGTTCAAAAACTGTTTTGAGAATGGAAAAAGCATCTTAATAGGTGTATTGCATCAAACAGAGAGTACTTTGAAGGTGATTAAAGTTTAAACATGTATGAATAAATGCACAACTTTTTATAAATAAATTCCAGGCTCTTTTGGGTTCCCCACATAGTTCACAGATACCTTTACTCTGTGACTTGCACTTTCACTTGCTCAATGTCGGCCTAAGGAACATAAGTTCTTCATTTTAATGTAGTATAAATTTATTAGCATTTTCTTTTATGGATAGAGCTTTTTGTGACCTGTTTAAGAAATGTTTGCTTATTCCAAGGCCATAAAAATATTCTCTTAATATTGTCTTTTATTGTCTTCCTTTCAAACTTAGATTTTTGTCTTTTTGGAATTTGGTGGGTTTTTTTGTTTAGTTATTCTTACATGTGGTGGTGGTCAAGATTTCTCCATAGCCCCCCATGGGTATGTAGTTCCCCCAGCACTATGTATTGAAAGGGCCACTCTTTTATTGCCTTACAGTGTGACCCTGCTGTCACAAATCAAGAGTGGATCTGTTTCTGAACTCTCTATTTTTTTATAATTGTCCATTCTTCACTAATGCTATATTATCTCAATTACTACAGCTTTTGTAATGTCATGATATGTGGTAAAGCCTCCAACTTTATTCTTTAAAGTTATCTTGGCTGTTCTTGGCCTTTTGAATTATCAAAACAATTTTAGAATAAGTTGTTAATTTTTATAGAACTCCTGCTGTTATTTTGAATGCACTGAATATTTCCAATACCTTTACATACATCTATATGTGTGTAAATTTCTGACTTCCTTACGTTTTTTTGTTTTTTTTTTCAAGTATTTAAATAAAAGTTTATGTAGTAATGAATATTAATCTGCCCGCTCCGGCACTATTTAGAAAATCTGAGTTGTTGAAGACTACAAATTTTGAAAGAGAAAATGTGCATATTTATGTGATTTGTCATCCAAAGATGCTCATGTAAATCTGCCAATTAATAGATAGGCAGGCTTTTTGTGAATACAAATCAGTGCTAAACCCTCAAGTGGAAGGTACCAGGAAGATGAGCGATCTTTTACTTCTGTCCTGGAAAGTAAGCATTTTTTTAAGTTCGTGAATATTTTAATAGATTTGTATTGTGCAATACATAGTGAATATATAAAGAAACTTCAGAGTTCTGTGAATTTGAACATTACTGGTATTATCAAAGTTTAGTTAATGTAGTTGGAGAGAGGGAAATCCAAAAGAGAGCAAGCAGGATAAGAAGAGGGAAGAGTAGATGATATTTGTTGATTGTCTAGTCATTTAACCAAAGGAAAGAAATAATGAATAAGGCAACATTATATTAATTTTATATCTTTATGCTATTATGTGAGGAAATATATATAGAAACAACCTATGATATTTAAGGCCTTATCTCTTTAAAACTTACAGGTTTTGAGTATCAACGTGATTTTCTTTTTTTAAAGCATTATTTTTCATGCTAGATCAGGACAGCAGATTTTTTCTGTAAAGGACCAGATAGTAAGTATTTTGGTCTTTGTCTGCCATAGGGTCTCTGTTCAAAATACTCAACTCTGCTATTCCCAGGAAGAGTATTTAGATGATGGGTATTGTTGTGTTCCAATAAAACTTTATTTATAAAAACAGCTGGTGGGCCAGTGGAACATAGTTTGCCAGCCCTTCTAACCAGGTTATTAATAAGAACATATAGAAATTAATGATGCTAAAACTAAAGATGAAAACAATTAGTAGAATGAGTATGTTATGATAGTTGGGTGTTTGCACTGATGTATGAAACAGAGAAGGTTCTCTTTGTTTGGCATCATTGAGAAAGTGACTTGGGAATACAAATTTGAAGGAGGTCAGGGCATTGATCATATGGAGATAGGGGTGGTGGAGTGGGAGACACTGTCCCAGGCCAAAGGAACAACCATTGTCCTGGTTCGAAGGCTGGCGTGTGTTTGCACCTTTGAGGAACAGCAAGGAGAACCCTTGTTCGGGAGGGAGCCTGGGAGCCCTGTAGGAGAGGAGCTCAAGGAAGTAACAGATCTGATCAAGTAGGGTCCTTTGTGTCAAGGTTAGGACTTGGACTTTGATGGTAAGTGAACTGGGAAACCACTGCAGTATTTTTTTTTAGCAGAGGAATGATATGGTCTGGTTTATGTTTTAACAGGATCACTCTGACTGCTGTGTTGAGCATAGAAAATAGAAGGGCCAGAGTAGTAAGAGAGAGAATAGTTAGCAGCCTATTGCAATAATCCAGGTGAGGGGTCATACTGGCTTGGACCACAGTGAGGTAACGGGTACTTTGAAGAGAGAATCAGCAGGGTTTTCTGATGGATTAAATGGGGGATGTGGAAGAGAGAGAGGAGGCAAGAATTATTTCAAAGTCTTTGGGCAGATCAGCGGGAAAGGTGGAGTTATCAACAAAGATGGGGGTGGGGATTTCAGGCTTGGTCAGGGGTAGGGGAGATGGAGGACAGGAGCTCACTTTGGATGTGTTAGTTTGATGTGTTTTGGATGGCACTTAGATACATGAGGGCTGTTCAGAAAGTATCCAGCCACATAACCGTTCTTTTTATATTGACAATGGCTGGATTTTTTCCTGGGCAGTCCTCATATGAATTTGGGAAATAATTACTAGCAAATAGATGGTGTTTGATTTGGATGAGATAAAAGAATAAGACAGGGATATCTCTTGAGTGTGTACTGTGTTGTAAGACTGAAGATATAGCAGTAACAAAACTAAAATATCCTCTTCGGTGTGCTTACGTTTTAGGGAGAGAGACAATAAACACATAATTAGTAGTTTGATGTCAGGATTGCTTGTCTATAATGTAAAGCAGGCTAAGTGGGTAGGAGGGATGGGGGATGTCTGAGCAGACCTGGACGAGTGTCTGAATGAGATGATGGGATATGAGCTATGTTTGCAGGAAGATTTGGAGCTGTGGGGGTCCAGGGATGATGGGGACTTGGCAGATACTGCAGTAGTCTGAGCAGGAGTAACGGAAGCCTGGACTGGACTCATATCTCTGAACCCCACCAGAGCCATTCTGAGAATGAACCATGCTTACTTTGGCTCCTGATTGGCTGGGAGGTGAAAGGAGGTCCAAGGAAAGGAAGAAGGACCCAGTAGTAGCTACGGAGCTTGTTCTGCTCCAGAGACCTGGTTTCACATAGTCTCTTGAGAAGGAAAATAACCCTGACTTTTATCTTTAAGTTTATTGACCTCTTACTTCATAACCCCCTCCTTGGGCTAAGCACTTTATGCATCATTTACTATTTAATTCTCACAACCTAAGAGATATATACTGTTGTAATTCCCATTATTCTGATGAGAAAATGGCCTGGGGGTGGTTAAGGAACACGTCCACTGTCACAGCGTTGCCTGTGTTAACCAGTGTGGCAGTCTGATGAGGACAAGGCGTTGTTCCCTGTGCCGTACAGCTTTGCTCTGGTGGTGGTGATGCTGTGTACGTTCAGCCCTTCCTTCCTAATCCAGATAGATGCCAATTAATCCATAGTGGGTTCACTCTAAATCAAACATTAGGGGGATTTAATAATTTTTCCTGAAGAAGCAAGGATCAATAAGCAAAAGCAATAGTTAAGCTTTTGTTTATGTGACCACAGTGGAAAGTAACTAATATAAGGAAGAATGTCCCTGGGTTCGAATTCTCAGTGTACTGGTACACAGATAGCTGCCTTGATTACATAGACATCTAGGTTATTTGCTGTAATGCACTTGACCCGGGCATTACTCAGGAAGCTTTATCTTTTGATGTGAGCAGGATTCTGAGTGGAGGGGAAAATATTTTGTGGTGGAGTGAGGGGCAGGTGGTCTTTATACAGGCTGATTGAAATGTACAGCTTAAGAGACAGACGCTGGGGGAGTGGGTGCTGAGTGACAGAGCACCTACCACAGCTCCTTGCATAGGAGTTTTTATTTGATAGGGGTGGCTGTTGTGTGTCTTGAAGAGTTCTTTAGAGGGCAGAGACAGGACCCAAATGATGTTTGGAAAAGATGGTTTTGTAGCACTCATTGGAGAGGGGTAAAGCCAGAGGCAAGCATGCCTGTGATCATTTCTTAGGCTTCCCAGTGCCGCAGGGATGCAGGCAAATAATCACTCCCATTTTGTGAGGGGAAGAACTGAAAATTGGCCTTAAAGGATTTACCCAGTTTGCCCTAAGCAGGGTAGTGCAGATAGGTTGTGAATGGTCGTTTTCCCAAACATTTTCATTCTTCCAAGTTTCTTGATAGAGCTGGGAGAGCGAAGCATTTTCATTATGAACTTTAAGGAGCGAGAGAGAGAAATGAAATGATTAATTTGATAAATTTAGCGCTCCCACCAGAGGGGCCTTTTTATGAGGCTAATTTAACATTACTCCTACTGATTGATATTTCTTCGGTTGTTGTATCTGTAGTAGACAACAGTTAATAGTCTAGCTCAACAGTAGTGGAGGACCTGAGGCCTCCTTTTGGCTAGCGTAAGTCACCATCAGATCCCCTGAAAATTCCAAGTGTGTTCTATACCACAGCCTGTCCTTAGGTTGAAATATAAGATTTTTGTTTGCATAATGCCATTGTGTGTTTTTCTCTTCCTTTAACTCATCTTTTTCATGACAGTGAATAAAATTTCATGAAATGTTTTATATGCGTTTTTAAAGTTATCATTCTTAGTATGTAAACATAAGCACCCGATTCATTATCTCTGTGTGGTGGTGGTGTGAATGGCGATGCAGTTTTTAATTGAACTTTGAAGACAGGTTCTCAACTTGGGGTTCTGGATAAGTGTCAAGGAGTCCAAGAATGGCCATAGTTGTTAGGTATATTTTGTCTAAGTGAGCATTTGCTTTTAGCAAATCTCAAAGGGCTCAGTGATCCACCAAAAGATAAAGAACTGCTTTTTATAGAGGGACAGTTGAATGAGTAGACACAGATCTTATGTAAGATTTTTCCAGCATTGCTGGAAGAAACTTTCATTGTAGTCTACACACTGTGTCACGCTGGGAGACTTCAGCTGGCTGGCTGCTTCAGCTGTCACTTGGCCTGGAATCGTAAGGTTATCTAATCTGAAACTAGGCTAGTCTTGCTCTTTTATTGGACAATACAGTAGCCTCTTATTCTTTCATCTTCACTAGATATTGTAAGTTTGGCTACTGTAAAGTGGAGTTTCCTGTTTATGTTAGTAAATGTTATAGGAAAAAGGATTCTCCTATTAGATAATCAAAAAGCCTTCAAGTTTTAGTTTAGTAAGTCTCTGAGAAATCCTGCAGAAGAAATAAATGTATTTAACTTTTGCAAATTCATTTGACTAGGGCCTTTCTTTTGTGTGTGAGACCTAACCGAAGACCACATAACCTATGAGGCAATTTTTAGTGTCCCTCTGTAGTTAATTCTATGACATGTATGTTGGTATTTGGAGGGGCCCTTTCTGGGTTTCACATTTAGATTTTTGTCCAGAAACAGCTGCTGGGTTGAAAATGAAGTTGCTATGCTTTGGGGGAAATGGACAGGCTAGATGACATGAGGAAATATGTGCAAACCCTTCAGTCATTTTGATTCATGTTGCAGAGAATGCTGAGAGAACTATGAAAATGAGAAGTTTTGAAGGTAAGCACCCACATTTAGTAACAAATGCAAAATGTACAGGAATGTAAGTATTGGATTGGAGGGGGACAAAACTTTAGCCATAATTTTTCAAACTCACTAGAAAGGAGATCATTTATTTGTTATTTTTGTAAACACACTTGGAAAATGAGATGTTCAAAAAGGTAACTGAGGGGGGAAATGGTTATGAGTCCAAAGGAGGGTTATTCTGCAAAAGTTTTTTGTTAATTGGATTCTGGTTTTAGTGTTTCATAAAAATGTGTTATTTTGGTGAAAGAAACTTATTGCCCAGAATAGATTTTATCTTATACTATTTTGGGAATTAAGTATATTTTCTTCTATACATTCCAACAGAGAATACAAATATTGAGTGAGAACAGTGTGAGTTTTGAAAGTAAATAACCTCTATGTAGATAAGAACTGTGGCACGCCTGGGTGCTGAGTGTCTTGCCTGAGATCCAGGAGACTGTTCAGAAGCTGTTCCAGTTCATTGGGTCAAAAATCCACTATTACGAAAAGCTAAATACGGATTTGCACGATTGACCATAATGGCTTCAATTTTGAAAGATAGTAGTATCAGAGAACACTTCCAGTTGGGGGGATAATTTGAGAATTGTCCATGCTTCAAATGGCTAAAACATTGTACTTTTTGCTACTTTATCACTCCATTTAAAAATGGGGAGGGGGAAAAAAGGCCTGTTGGGAAGGTGGAAGAATGTCAATTGGAGAGTAAATCGCAATAACCATTTGAAACCACTCCTTAGTTAACCTTTCTTTAGAAGACTGTCGGTGTGGAGAGGCTAAATTGGGGGCTTCTGCCCCTGTGTTGTGTATGTGTAAGTGTGTGTAAGATGAAGGGAGAAGAGAATTTGGGAATAAGAAGGAGGGTGTGGAGAACAAAAAGCTGACAGTAAATCCTAAAAGTTGGAGCACTGAGAAAATTTGACTATTTTAAACTATATTGCTCACTTCAGTGTGAAAGAGATAAAAATAGTTTTCTAAATTGGAAAATTTGCTGTAATCCTGCTGTTAATGACTGATTTCTTCCAAGAGTTGCAAGGCAGTTTTTGCTCTGATAGGTCGATAAAGGAAACAGAATCAAGAACATACTGGAAGTTCTCAGAGAAAATTACAGTTTAGATATATGTTGAGGGTGGATAGTTAAGACAGTTTAATTGAAATAGAACAGTTTTATACTAATATGGGATGACTGTGGGTGTATATTTGCAGTACATCTGCTCTTGAAAGCATTTATGTAGGGTTAAGTGTATGTTAATGCTTTTGTAAGAAAATTATTTTTTGTAACATCCGTCTAAGGAAATTAGCTTAGGAAATTGATTTTCTAAACAATATAGATATTATACTTACATTTAGAGAATGAATTAGGATGCTTTGTACTGCTTTAAACCTTTCAAAGAGTTGGAGGTTTGGGGTTGTATTCTTCTCTAGTGGTGAGGAAAGTTAACAATAATTAATGAAAAAGATGATTAAAGCAAACTTTAAACATCTGGAGACTGACCACAGTCTACTGTATGCCTCCAAACACCATTTTAACTGACTGACTTTTGTTATTATGAAAGATTGCTAATGATTGATTGTATCCAATTGAAAATAATTTTTTCTGGTAGATTGAAAACATCACAGTTGGCCATTCTTACTTTAGATAATGCATGTGATAGAAGATTATTTTTAAATGCTAAATATCTGTCAGCCTTTTTAACCTTCTCTTGTTAACCAGCGTCACTACAGTGGTTTAAATAGTGTATTAATGTTGAGGATTTTCAGATCAATCAGATTTTAGAACAGGAAGGATTCTTACCAAGAAGACAGACCATGGGTTCTCACTGTAGTTCTCATTGTAACAGCGTGGGGGTGTTTACAGCAACTGTGGACTCCCTGGCTTCATCTGAAATCCAGTGAATCTTTGGGCATGGGGCATGGAACTGTGTTTGAACAAGCTCTCCAAGCAATGAGGTTCACACTGCAGTTGAACAATGGCTGATATAGTTTATGACTTTCTTCTACAGATGTGGAAACAGGCCCAGAGAAAGGAAAGTGACTGGTTTCAGAGGAATCACCACTTTGTCTTCTGGATCATATTCTTTTTCTAGGATGCCATGTGACCTCATGTCAGGGTAGTCCCATCCGTCTCTTAAGCACGGAACTGGAAGAGTTTTAGATTAGCCCTAATTTTTACAGATGTCAACATCGTATGTGACTTCAGTATAATATTCAGCTCAGTTTGTCAGTATGTGTGCTTACATTTTGAAAGCTACTTATCACCTCTGTACCTATATGTTCAGGATAATAATAATAAAAAGTTGATAGGGACTTATAGTGAACTCCATTTTAATGAGAAGGGCTGTGTGTGAGTGAAGTACTTATTCTGTGCTTACGGTACTCTGTTTTAATGGCACCCGTTATCCCCTAGAACTTTCTTGAGCTAATCTGAATTATAGCCAGAATACGTCTTTTCTCTTCAGACCCTTAACTGTGATTAATATAAAAAGGCACTTGTCAAAAGGGTTTGAAATAATGGCAACCTTGATATCAGAGCATGTGGCAGTAGAGGCAGGTCTGCATCCACTTAATCCACTTAATCCATTATGTTATTTAACTTACGAATTCAACCATTTCTCTTTTGCTCCCAGCCTAAAACCCAATGGTCATGTAAGCTGTTGTTAACCATATCAGCAGGGTGGGATATTATTGCCCTAGAGCGAAACCACAACTTTTTGTGAGGATTTAGCACATGTTAGAAAAAGCACCCCAGTGAAGCTGTAACAAAGATAAGTGACTGCTCAGCCACTCACTCTCCCTTTGCCTCCGAGAAGGATTGCATTTGGGTTTAACAGACACATTCTTTTTGTGTCTATTGTATTAATGAAACTTTTAGGATCCATGAGAGAGAGGATTATGGTTCAGTGTTTGAAATAATAGTAGCTTGATGAACTGTTTTTATTTTAATAGGAAACTGGGTTTCGGTGATTTGCAGCTTCAAAAAGGGA
>PVKE010037986.1:0-15649 GCA_004027555.1 Craseonycteris thonglongyai
AAAAAAAAAATGAAAATTAAGTAAATCAATATTAAGTTAATGCTCCAAAGCAGTTATTTTCAGAGAAGATAATTTAGTTACATAATGAAGCCTGTGGCATGATCAAAATCATATACTTTTGAATGTGCCTGGACAATCTGGAGAGAAAGTAAAACTAGAGATATGACACATTTTATGTTTATTCTGTGTTAATATTTTTCCATCACTGTCTGAAAATACAGGTAATCAACAAAGCAATAAATCAAGCTCTGATATGTCGTGTTTGCCAGTTTCTAATATGCCAGTATATAGTGTTTGTAATTTTTTCCACCATTGCTAATTATAAGCTACCAATATGATGTTACTAGACATGGAGTTCAGAAGGGATGCACATAGTATACCATTATATACTATTTCCACCATACAGTTACAACAGACGGGAAAACCACAGGATCATAGATAATAGTAAAAGTAAAACAATGATTTTAACATAATTTGTTGTTATAGGTTCATATACATTGCTTTTTAATAATGATTATGTTTAATACCTGCCTCAAAAAATTCCTGAAAATTTAACAGGTTTTAACAACTTCAGAACACCACCTCCACGGTTTCAAAATCTAGAAACTACAAACAATGGCCATTGTGTATTATGGTACTTAGTGAATTTTGATATAAATTTCTGCTCTGTAGTTATTGGTCAATCTTTGCCTCCCCCTAGGCCAACTATGTTTTATTTATTTGTTTCAAATTCTTGACTTGGCTATTCAGTGCTGCTTTTTCAAGTAACTGTTTAAATGAAAAGACGCACTTCAAAAGTGTCTTTGTTTTAAGTGCTTTGCTATTTCCTGGTAGTTGATTGTATTGGCATATAGAGGATGTAGTTTTACTATAGAACTTCTAGTATGTCTTTAAAGTTTTAAAATTGTGTTACAAAGGATGCTAACATGATTGCTTTTTTATGGGTAAAGGAAGGCAAATGACAGTTGGTGAGAAGAACAAGGAGTATGGGACTGAAGTACTAATTTGGAACAGGTGTTGATCATTTTTTGCCTAGATTATGTAGTGTAACTATAAACAGATCATCTTCGAAAATAAAGGCTCAAAGTGAAAAAAAAAAAAAAGCTAAAAGAAAGGCTTTCCATGAGAGCTTCCCCAACCCCCTCCCTGAAACAGAAATGTTACTGTAAAACAGAAGTTTCAAAGTAGTTAAGTGTGGTTGGTTGGAAATAAAAGCTGAAAGAGAAAACTGCATTGCAGTGATTGGTTTGATTTGGTGAATAAATTGCTGTTTTCAGATTCAATTTGAATCAGCAGGCAAAACTCTGTACACCTGCAGACCCTGTCTCACTATCAGAGCCTGAAGCAGCCACTCTTAAACAATAGGTTTCTCTTTCAACAATAATTGCACCCCAATTTCTGAAGCCTCAACCTAGGATAGAACTGACTGCCTTTGATGTCTGGTCAGCAAACACTACTCTTTTTTCTCACTAATGGAAAGAATACAGTTTATAAATTTAGAGAACATCTCCGAAAATTCTGCCTTCTAGTTTTTAAAAGAGCTGAAGCTGTCGAACTGCTAGAAGGATTCACCTTTATTAAATATGACTAAACACTGGAAGCATAAGATACTGTTTTCTGGTAGAAAGTAAAGAAATTACATTTTGGTTTCAAGCATATCTCAGAGATACTGTGATTTTTTATTACAGATCACCCTGATAAGGTGACTATTGCTATGGAATTGTAATCTTTTTGCTGGTGGAAGTTGTTGTTTTCAGTTTTTAAATGCAATTCCTGCGAAGTACGATAAATTGATGCACAACAAAATTTGATACACTCAATATTGAGTTAAACAGGTATTCAAGCGAGTCTTGAATAATTTCCACTGAGGAGTAGAGATTTGGGTAGAATACTGGAGTCTTCCTGGGCTCTGACTCAGGTCCCTAATTAAAGACCATTTTCTTGTCCACCGTAGCACTTAGAAGCTGGAGCACTTGTATGAAAGGAAGAAATCTTTAATTTGGAGGCCCTAATGCACACAAATTAATTAATCCATACATATATTTTTTTCTAATTTAACAAAAATGCAAGTGATGTATACAGATATAGAAAGAGGAAAAGAACAAAAATTACATTTAAAATGACATAATTAGATAAAAATTCCACTTCTACCTCCATTAGTACATTTATAGTATCATATAAACATTTAAAACCAGAGGTATAAGAGAAAACATATGTGATTTATTTCAATGATACGTTTCTAGTATTAAAAACTTGTATGGGTACTTGAATAAAATAAAGCTGTACTACCTCTCATGTAAGTATGCATTCAAGTGGTTAATGATTCTTTTTCCTGTTACATTCATTTATTAAATGTTTATTGAGTGGCTGCTAACTCAGGTACTGTGCTAAGTGAGAGAGATTCAACTACTCGTGGTTCTTACAGAATTCCACTCAATCTTTAAAGAGGACTTGTAGGTATAGATAGCAGACTATTCTTCCTTGTCTGAGAGTAGTTGTACAATACAGCAGGTTCTCAAATAATATTCCAGTTAATGTTGCTTTGTTTTTTTTAATTACATTGTTTCCAGGTATACAATTCTATATTACATTGTCTACACATTGCATTATGTACTCACCACCCAGAATCATCTCTCTTTCCATCACCATATATTTGATGCCCCCTTCCTACACCCCACCCAGCTTTCTACCCACCTACCCCCTTATCCTCAGGTAACCACTAGACTATTGACTGTGCCCATGAGTTTTCTCTCTTTGTTATTTTCAGTTTTATATTCCACCTATAAGTGAGGACATACGTTTCTTGATTCTTTCAGTCTGACTTATTTCTCTTAATAAGATGTTTTCAATGTTCATGAAATGACATAGGAACATAACTCTTATTTATGTCAACTAGCTTATGGTAAAACAGGTTTTATTATAAGTAATTTCAGTAAAAGTCACAGAATCCATTGATGGCATTAAGTGAGCATTTACTATATAATAATATAAGAAGTTTTCACTTCGTTTTTTGTTTTTTTTTTGTAGAATCTAAACAAGACATTGTTATATTTTGGAACATTGTTACATTTTGAATGTATATGCAGGTCAACACTGTGGAATGTTACTGAGAGGTCAAGGAGGATGAGGACCAAAAATGTAATCCATTCCATTTAATAATACACTATCAGTGACAGCAGTACTACAAATGGCTGTTGGGAAGAAGTGCCTTGAACTCACTTTGCTTCTTGAGTTTGAATTTTGACTAGGTCTGCATTGGGTAACGTAGGAATGAGTTGTACATTGAATGACGAGAAATGTAATGGGAGACTGGAACTTTAAAAATTGGCCATGTTTTTTTTATTTTACAAAGGCAAAGATAAAAAAGAGGATAGAAATGCTAAACTATAATATGTAGATATTTATGGAATAAAGACATTTACATTGAATTGTGTGCTTGGAACAATCTTTAGTTTTGCCTTAGTTTTCTCATACTTATTTTCACTGGCCATTTAACTGATAGAAATCTTGCGTGTTCAGATTTTTTGGGCTCAAAACATTTCAGACAGTAACTAGAAATTTCCGTAGTTCTGTATAATTCAAGTTAATAGATGACAGACACATAATCTAGTTAAAACCAAACACATCACTATTGGTGTCATTATGATGATTCTATTCCCATAACTCTGCCTACGATATACTATAATGGGCTGGATTGATTGATTTGACCTCTTGTCAGAAATTTGTTTATTGACTGAAATGTACATGGCATTTTCCCTGTGGGGGATTTGGCTAGTATATGAGAACAACATGCCAACTGCATATTTGATTGTTTTGATTTTTCCAGCTGCTTTCTTGATAGACAGTCTGTTTTCTGATTTTTCTTTTCACTTTGCAGTTGGTTTGAAAAGAAAGGAGTACATAAATTTTGTCTCCTAACGAAGGGGTACTTTTCCAGGATTTTGACCCTCTTGACACCTTTTTACAGATATATTGCCTCCTTTGTAATTCAGGCAGATATAAATATTGCTTGGGTTGCTATGGCTTCAACAAAGCATTAACTTTAGTGGTGAATCCAAAAATATTTTTGTCTATGCATGTCCTTTAGCTTCTATTTAACTGCAGCTTGTCAGTGGCTGGTGGGGACAAGGCAGGTGGTTGGGTGCACTGCCATTAGTCACACATGATATAACATAGTCAAATGGAGATAAGTATCACCAAACCAAAAGCTTTATTCTGTTGTTTTTCTGTATGATGTTTTTTTCACAGATGGATTCTGCCTGTAAGCTGTAAAAGAAAAAGAAAAAAACCAAAAAAGCAAGCAAGAAAGAAATACACACTACACACACAGACTAAAAAGAAAACTATAATTTGATATATGTGTGTTCTAAATTATAAAATATAGTAGAAAATCACAGGCCTCTTTGCAGACAATGTGTAAAAAGCATCGTCACACCAAAATAGAAAAATTGTTTATAGCTGAAGAATTCATTCAAGTTTGTAAATGATTGATAGAGTATGTCCAATAAAACAAATGATTAAGTAAAAGCTACCTTGTCCAGCTACAATACCCATCCAGACACTTCTTTCCCAATTAACTGTCATGTGAGCAACGCAGTTTGCTCCTTGTCCCAGTAATGAGCTGGGACTTCCTTTCCCTGCCCATGAAATTTTGCTCTATTCTCTCCAGCAGTCTTTTGTAGATTCCTCTCTGCCTTCTAGATAATCCTCATCCCTGGCTTCTCTAACATTTTCCCTGTCTACCAAAGCTTGAGATTCTTTCCTCTGGGTAAGCACTTACTGAATATGTGCTGTGGCCAGGGTAATGTTCAGTCCCGGAACACATCAGTGAAAGAATACAGTGTTATCATTCACGAGCTTATATTCTTGCGAGAGATCCATCAAAAAGCAAGCATTACAGCGGGCATAACTGAAGAATACAACACTTATGAAACCCATCACAACCAGAGGGGCCAAATGAGGGAACGTATATTTGCCATTACTGTGATAGCTGACTCCTAGTTTTTTGGTTCTTTTTAGGAATCTTATGGAACAATACATTCAATTTATGTAGTAAACTAACTTACTATTATTATCACCTCATGTCATATATTTAGCTTACCTTTCTTTTGAAATGCAATATTCATGTCACATTTTTAATTTTACACATTTGTATTATTTTTCTAACTAAATTGCAAGTTCATTTAGAACCTAATAATTTTATTTACCTAACAACATTTTTCTCATCCCAAACATAATTTGCACATGATTAGCAATTAGTCAATATTTGCTGAATAGATTTGCAAACCATTTTGATGATCACAAGACAATGGTCCAAAGAATGGTAACATACAAGAACACATTACATGTTAGTGATAGATGAATTGTTTTAAATCAAACGAAAATTTGTAAAGTAACAAAAAATAAGTAGAGTAACAACGAAGAAGAGGTATATAAATGTGTCCATTCATAGGCAAATATCTGTTTTCACATCCAGCTGAGTTGAATATCTGTCTTTAAAGTTATTTATTGTCACCTCCACCATTAGTTCTAAATTAATATGCACTTTGTAAAGTATCATTTGAAACTTACTGAATTTGTAATTTCTCTCTGTGCACATCAAACATTTTTATCACATTGGTCCCTACTCACCACTATGATAAGATCACATGCACTATATTTTTAATTACTCATAGACTGTTCACAACAATAATTTCTTAACTTCATGAATACTTTGCAATTCTTGTTTTATAGGAAATTGTTAACAAGTCCTTATTTGACATTTAGAATATATTTAAGTTTTAAAAATGCTAAAATAGTAAAAATGTTTTAACTAAAATTTATCTTGTTGCCTCTTCATATTGGAAACAAGTAAAAATAGAACTATCTCCTCAGTAAACCTGGAGTCGTGGGCACATGCACAGTAACAGGTGGGCACCACTTCTTTTTCCCTCACGGTGCCCATCTGCTGGTGCCCATCTGCTTTAGCTTGGTAAACAGGGATATTTCTTAAACTGTAAGGGAATATCAATGCCTATAACTTGCTTAGAGAGTGAGATTTATTTAGATTCCCAAAAGTGACAGTATAATTCACTTAAAGTGAAACTTCATTTATAGTAAAACAGAATGAACGTTCAGATATCTAAAATGTACTGTGTTGTTGAAATTGCATTTTTGGTTTATACAGAGCCACTTTTTTTTTTTTCTTTTGGAGAAGGGTTTACTCATGAAATCAAATTGAATTTTATTCTATTTCTGTTCAACAGATCACGGTTCTGCCCTAAATGAATCATTCTATTTTTCTAAACAGTGAGAGACAGGACATGGCCGGCTTTGTCTGGCTTGCAAATGATTCATATTTGCCCATGTATCAGCAGCTTCTTCATAGACCAGGCTATTTCAATAGCATTCACACTGTTGAATTCAGAACTATTGGAGGTTGCATTGATTGTATTGTATTGCCCTTCTGAGAGTGCTAGAAATGCTCTCAGAGGACAAAAAAATGTCTTGTAGAAAATATCATTGAGCACTTAATGGATGCCCTTGGGTTCTATGTAGTAGGTGGTATTATTGAAAAAGAATACAGTGTGAGAAGTACACTCCCAAAGGCTTATATGGTGAATTCTCATGGAGGACCTATAAGTAAAATGTAACGATATGAAAGAAAAATGCTTTTATATCAAATCAATATCATTATATGAGACTATTGTTAAAACATTAGCCATGAAACAAGTCAAATGTGCTTGTATGCTGATTTTGATGAGTAGTAGCTTTGGTGATGTAATGGGTCAGTGAACTATTGGAGAGAATATGGAGAAAGTACAAATAAAATTTACTGAGTTGAGACCAAAACCCATTTTCAAGAAGTTCATTTGCTAAGCTTTATAGAAGACTTGTATGACTGTGAAGCTTGAGGTAAATTGGCAAGATGATGGGGAAAACGACACAATAACTTCCTCTCTGTAGAGGCCTTGAGCCAATTCACTTATTTGTGAATTCAATTTGTCAAATTCATCTCTTAAATTATATAGCCTGCTTTTCCTGAGTAGCTCAAATTGTCTTACAGACATTATCTCATTTGTCCTCATAAAGTGATGGGGAGTTACTATTGAGTAAATGCTTCATAGAGTGAATATGATAATGGATGGAAATTCAGAGTGTTTTCAATCCTTACTGTATCATCCATTTTTTTTGACACTGATGAGTAACTTAACCTCTATAAGTCTTAGTTTCTTTATCTCTTATATTAGTACTTTTCACTTAATATTATGGGGAGTATTGCAAGAAGACATGCCAATATTCAAAACAAACTTTGGGAGTTCTTCCTAAGAAAAGACATACACTAAATTTTAATAAACTTAACCTATACTAAAGCATATTTTGCTATTGGATTGACCTCATCTAAAGGTAGCTTATTATTATAGGTATCAAAATGATTTAAGTACTGAAATTTGTTTTTAAAGCATTTATTGAGCCCAATATATTTACCAAAGATTTTGCTGATGTGGGACTACAGGAATGAATAATATGGTTGCTACATTCTGGGAATTTCTAATCTAACTGGAAGGACAGACCTGCTAAGCAATTAAGATTGAAGGAATTGAGAGCTATAACTACTGTTGTGAAAAGTGACAGTAGTCATCTATGACAGTAGTCATAGATGAAAGAGAGATTCATTCTGCCTGGGTAGAATAAAGAGAACAATTATGTAGGAACAGAGCTAGAAAAGGGGTTTGGGGCCCAAATGTAAAGGACTTGAATAGTTGCTGTAGATTGAATCCTGTTAACAGAATCATCAAAGTTTTTAAACCTCTTGAATCTGATCAATTTATTTAATCAAAGGTAATGCATTTAAAAAAAGTAATTGTGATGGTGATGAGAAAAAGATTAGAAATGAGTTGTGCAGAGGGATAGTAACAGAGAAATATAAAACAAATAACATTTGGTCATCTCTAACTTCAGAAACTGGGTAGGTGGTAATAGCATTAACCAAATATCAGGAGTAAAGAGAGAAAGCAAGACTAAATGGGAGGGGGAAAGTTACAAAAGATGATTTTTATAAATTCAGCTTGATATTTTTCTCTATCCATATTCTATTCTTCACTATAAATCTACACTATACTTTTAATATCCACTCAAATAGCTACAGTTTTGATAGTTATCTGTGTTTAGATAACCATAAAGTCATGAAGGCCGGTGTGCTTGTCAAAGGAGTATAGGGGAAAACACTATACACAAGAGTGAGGACTAAATCCAAATAAGATTGAAAGGGTTATTCACAAGATAGTTGTTCAAGTATAGCAGAAAAAGGAAAAAAAAAAGAAAGAAAAAGAGTTGTAACTGAACAACCAGAAGTCAATAATGCGTTGGAAGCTCTACAAGAAAATCTCAACAAATAGGAGTATCCTGTTGTTAAATGCTTTGATGATGTTGAGGAAACTGAATTGAATCCAAAACTCATTTTGTAAGACTGCAGATTTATCTTTGGAAGAGACAATTACAAGTTCACTGTGGCATAAGACTCAATGATCATATTATAATAAAAAGAAGATAATGCTAGACAATTAATTTAAGAAGTTTGGCAGCTAAATGAAGGTGGGATAGGACTGCATCCTGAAGAGGAACTAGGCTCCAAAGAGAACTTTGACTATGCAGGAATTTTTAACACATTTTCAAGCAAAGCAATGGTGAATGGAGGCAATGAAAGCTTAGGAGGGCATATGTAGCCTTCTTAGAATAAAGGTTTGAGAAGGAGGAAAACCCAGAAGTGCAGTTCAAAACGAATTGAGCCACTTCTTCCCAAGAAACTGTAAAGAAGCTGGATAGTAGTGGCACAGAAAGGTCACTTGCTGAAGGGTTGGGTCGTGTGTGTGTGTGTGTGTGTGTGTGTGTGCGCGCGCGCGCGCACGCCAGATTTCAGTTAGAGCAAAAGAGAAAATGCTGTGTGGAAAAAAGATGGAGGATATCCACTTTTTTCTTAGGAAGTGAATAGAAATTCTAGAGGACACAATCAACCTAGAAAGAACACTTCGCAAGGAAAAGAGACATTAAAGGCTCCAACGTGGGACATGAATGTGTTTCCCAAGGCAGTTCTTTCTATAAACTGACAGTTATTTGTTTTGTTTTTTTAAAAAAGGACATTCATAAAGGACAATCTTACATATTAACAAGGCCCAGAGCAACAGTCTGGCAGTCTGACGATAGTATTCCAGCATTGTATGTGTTGGAAATTATAGAAAGTAGTCCTTCTTTTAGTAGAAATGAATACATTACCTAGATTCAAGGAGGATCAAAATTAAATGGTTCTTATTAGTTTCCAATTTGAACGAGAAAATGTGCTTTTTGATTTGGGTTTTAAAACCTCAAGTGTGAAGGATGCAAAAATGTTTCTGAGGGGCAAGTAAACAAAGTTGGAAATGGGATACTGGGCAGAGCGCACGGGGTTCCACACTGAGAATGAGAACAAGAGCCCGGGGTTCAGAGAAGGTGTGCCTCACTGTGGCAACATTTTTCTTTGTAGCAGCACCCGACTTCCACATCCATGGCCTTTCCTCTCTGGGCTGCCTTAGCATTTTTCATAGTTAAGGCAAATAGTCAATTGTTTCTCCAATTCAAAATTGGTTTTATGTTGAACACTTTATCTTTCTAATTTAGTTTCAGATTTTACCCACCTCCCTGCCCCATATTTATCAACTCTGGGTAAAATTATCCAAGGGCAACTAATCAGGGATGAGTGAATCGAGTATCTGAGGAATGCTAGATGAGCATGTGTAGTTTATACAAAAATCATAGGTTATATGATCAACATATGGGTTTCAGTGATACATTAAAAAACACACACAAAACATTTATCAGTTGCTATAATTACATCTTAGAGTCAAAATCTGGATCTACTTCCATGAGTTTATATCAATAAAAGATAAATCAGCGATTTAGGAGAATAGAAATGAGATCTCATAAATAGATATGAGATTAAAAATATGGTACATCCATAGGATGAAATTACAATTTTTACTTAATTTTTAATGATACCAAAAGGTGGGGATGCCGGATGGCTCAGCTGGTTAAGTGCTTGCCTTGCAGCCCTGGGGTCCAAGGATCGAATCCTGGCCCTTGCTCGTGCAGACCCATATGATAAACTGGGATATGACCCCAGTTTGGTTCTTACTGGGGTGAGTTTCCCATGTGGGAGACCCCTAGCCTGATGCACACCTTGTGCAGCCCCTGCCAACTTGTGTGGAATGAAACTATGTTTGAAACTGATGATGTACAACTATGGAGACTGCTCTGGGCCCTTCCCCTTCTTTCTGTCTGTCTCTGTCTCTTTTTGTCAACAACAGTGTGTATATATATATATATATACACACACACATACATATATATATACACACATACATATATATACATATATACATATATATATATATGTGTGTGTATATATATTTTTAAAGGCTTCTGTTCTAAAGATATATAAACAGAAACTAAATTACAAAAGAATGATCCATATTTTAGGAGAGAAATGTGTGTGTATGTATGACATAAAAAACAAACGTGTTTAGGAAAAATCTTGAAAAAGTTACAACATAATTTTTGCACTGCTTATTTCAGAATAATAATTTTTATGGGTGTTTTATACATTTCCAATACATTCACCTAGGTATGCTAAACTTTATACAGCTACCTAATATGAGTTTTAAAATATTTTTATAAGATTCAGGTATACAACATTATTAACGGTATACAGTATAGAGTGATCACCCTCACAAATTTAGTTACTATTTAACATCATGCAATTGTCCCCATTTACTGTTCTTTTGTTTGTTTTTTATCCTCTAATTCTGTTTCCCTCTGGTACCCACTAATCTATGTTACCAGTATCTGTGACTTTGTAATTGCTTTTCTATTTCTCTTTTGTTTTGTTTTTGTGTTTTCAAGGGGGGGGGGTTGCTTCTTTTATAAAGAGATTTCACAGGTAAGTGAAATTAATGATACATTTTTGTCTTTTTCTTCTTACTTATTTCACTTAAGTAAGTGGCTCCTGTGAATAATGCTGCAGTGAACATAGCAGTGCATATACATTTTCAAAATAGTGATTTCATATTCTTTGGATAAATAATCCAAAGTGGAATAGCTGGATCATATGGTAGGTCTAGTCTTAGATTGTTGGTATCTGTCCACATTGTTTTCCATAGTAACTGAACCAATTTATATTCCTAGTCCCACCAACAGAGTATGAAGGGTTTTTTTTTGTTGTTGTTTTATTTTTCCTCCACATGCTCACTAACCCTTGTTTTTTTTTTTTTTGTCTTTGTGATAATGGTCATTAACAGGTATGAGGTAATATCTCAATGTTTCATTATGGTTTTTATTTGAATTTCTCTAATATTTAGTGATGTTGAACAACTTTTCATGTGTCTATGGCCATCTGTATGCCTTTTTGGTAGAAATGTATGTTCAGATCCTTTTGCCTATTTTTTAATTGGGTTGCTTGTTATTTATGTTGTTGAGTTGTAGAAGTTCTTTATATAATTTGTATGTTAACCCCTTATGAGATTGTAATTTGAAAATATCTTGTTATTCAGTGGGTTGCTTTCTTATTTTGCTGATGAGTTCCTTTGCTATGAAATGCTGTTTATTTTGATGTAGTCCCCCCTTTCTTTTTACTTTATTTTTTTAACTTTTATTTATTTATTTATTTATTTATTTTTGCTTTTATTCCTCTTGCTTTTGGAATCAGATCAACAAAAACATTATTAAGACCTATTGCGAAGACTGTACTTAGCACTAGTGTTTTTTCCAAGAAACTATAATTTCAGGTCTTGTGTTCAAGATTTTATGCCATTTTATGTTAATGTTGGTGTATAGTAATTAAGACAGTAGTCTATCTTCGTTTTTTTGTATGCTGCTGTCTAGTTTTCCTACCACTATTTATTGAACAAACTGTGCTCCATTTTATGTTCTTGGCTCCTTTGTCATAAATGAATTGTCCATATATGAGTGGGTTTGTTTCTGTGCACTCAATTCTAGGACATTGATCTTGTCTATTTTTGTACCAATACCTTACTGTTTTGATTATTATAGCTTTGTAGTAACATTTGTAGTCAGGGAGTGTGGTACCTTCAGCTTTGTTTTTTTTTCTCCAGATTGTTTCGGGATCTTTTGTAGCTTCATATACATTTTTAAATTATTTGTTCTAGTTCTATGAAATATGTCTTTGGAATTTTTATGGGATTGTATTGAATCTGTTATTTGCTTTGCACATTTTAATAGTATTAATTCTTTCAATCCATGAGCTGTGCCACTTTTCTAATCATGAAATATTATTAATTAAAAAGAAATAATTACGTTATCACAGCTTGACTTTTGTTATGCCAAAATTTTGATAGTACACACACACTCATACAAACACAATTTGACATACTATCTGGCTCTTAAATGAATTAAGGTCACTTCACCTAGTTATTGGGACTAATTATCTCCTGTAGGTCTAAGTATGTTCCTTTCTCCTCAATTTCTAATGCCAACCAATATACACTTAGATCCTCTACAATTGAACGTCTGTGCCTTTCTTGATATAATAACACTTTAGAATTTTCTCAACAGTGTGACGCTTTACTCTTTTTACATGAAAAAGGAAATCATTGACTATTGTTCAGTATTTCAATGTTAACTATTCCATTTAGTTGGAGGAAGGGATTGTAGGAACCATAATAATTACGGGAGTAGGAGCTGGATAAATCAGAGGCTGTCTCTGCTATTCACGAGGTGGAAAACAATGTGATTCACTAACCATTTCATTTATTTGTATTCTTCCTGTTCACTAGTCCATGAATAATATAAACTGGGTAAAGCAATGATTCAAAATTTTCTTATCAATGTTCATTCAGAGGGAGAAATCTTGAGGGCCTATCATTTGTTTCACTATATTTCTTTCCTTCTCACATCAATGGTAACTTAGAAAAAGAAATTAAATGCTGTTGTTAATAATTTCCTTTCTGTACCTTGAAAAATTATGTATGTAACTCGTTATATGAGTCCCAATGGCCTGAGATAGTGTCTTTCTTTCTCCCTTTCTCTCAGGCACACACCTACCTGTACACAAACATAATACTAGATATTTAAACATTGTTTTACTGATTTGACTGTTGCCTAAATCTCCCTAAGTCTATATTCATCAATAATACAATTAATATTGAAAATACTATATAGAGAGTAAAATTATTGAGCTCTATATATAGGCTGGGTTCTGTATGGCTTTCCTTATTCATTTGCTAATTACTCCTTTTTGATGACTTCTTTTTGATCACTTCACAAAATTATAGTTAATTTCAAAATTGCAGAGAGAGAGAATGGAAGGAAGAGAAGAGGGCATCCAAAAACATTTAACTTTCTAACCATCATACATGGCTCTAAGAACGTTTTTTAAACTACTGGCACTGCTATTTTTCTATGTTGGTTTAATTTGTGAGTCTTTTCAAGGCTTCTCTGATTGAAAATGAAATGTCTCTGATCTTATTAGAATGGTCTAGTGATGTTTCATATGGAAACAATCTCTTGTGTAACTATGATGGATTGATGCTGTACACAAGGCATTTAATTATCGGCACACCAAAAATACTCCTTTATAGTAGTCTCCTCTAAGGTATTGATTCAACAGACAACTAATGAAAAATATTTTATCAAAACTTCCATCTCTTCCCTCATCCATCATCTTTGTTTTAGAAAACTAGTAATTATTTTAGTATCTCTATTTTTTGAAGTGAATAAAAGGCATTTATTAAATGGTGAACTTTGGATTAAGTTTTTTAATATTCTGGTCTATTCAAATTTGGCTGTAAATGTAGGATATGGATACAGATTTTTCTGTTTCCTTATAGTTATACTGAATATAGCATATGCCTAATAAATACTGTGGATGATAACTTGATAAGTAAACTTTTAACATTATCTTATACAATTGATGCTAATGATACATCGTGATTAAAAGAAGTAATAAAAATGATATATGAAGAAAATAAATAACAATATAAGAAGAGTCAGCAGTTGTTTTTGTCCACATGTCATACATAAGCCTTAACTTACTTTTTCTTTTTTCTTTTATTTATTTATTGAATTAATTGTTAATTTTATTGGGGTGACATTGGTTGATAAAAATTATGTAGGTTCCATGTGTACAATTCCACTTTACATTGTATATGTATTGCGTTGTGTGCTCAGCTTACTTTATCTTTATATTGATATAAGTAATTATATTAGTCATCACCTCTAGTTCACATGAATATTATAATTAATATAACTATGTATGTGAATTTTTTTTAATCCATAGGGTAATTGGCAGGTAGTGAGAACTAAATATTTAATCTTTCTGCTCAAAAAATGAAAGTCAAACAATCCCACATTTGTGGCTACATACTAGTTTTTACCTCAAGCCAAAGGTGATTGACCTAAATTTGAATTATTTTCCTTTGAATTGTTAAAATCCAGTGGAATTATTAATATGCTCTGAGGTGTCTCTCTGGGACAAGAAATCATTGCATAAGCCAAGAAATGTCACAACTTAGGGAACACATACACAAGTAAGGGAAATAATATTGCAAATAGACCAGGATAATCTATTAATAATGGAATTCTAATAGGGTGCTCATCAAAATAATAACAGTAATCCCAATTTGTTAACTAGTATTTTATCGGTCTGCAAACTATAGAAGTGGCATCTCTGATTTTCTTCAATGTTATTCTTTTGACTTCCAAGTGTATATATTCTATTTGGAGCTAGTGTAATGCTGTTATCCATGGTGTCAATGCACTGCAAATGAGAGCAACCTCCTGTCTGAAGGTTTTGTAGGCAATGGGGAGAAGTAAAAGATTAAAAGAAACTTCTATCACCCACTGCACCTCAACATAATGGATTACAGCTTGTAGTTTAGCTAAAAGTTACGGTTTCTGAGTTCTATAGTTTGGAGTTTGAATTCATATTCTATATTAGCTGAGGGATTTTTGAGGAAGTTATTTAACCTTTCAGTGTTTCAATTTTATCTCAAAACAATATTCATTACAATAATAATTATAGCTTATTTTACAGAAATCTGAGCTTAGATTGAAATAATATGAATGTAAAGTACAATACCTACTAGTTAACAAGTCTTTAATAAAAATCCACTGCTATTATAATAGCTATTTTAATTAACCTGATTAACTTATTCTTCATGTTTTCTTAACATAAATTATTTAATTGATAGAGATGAAGCTTGGCAAAGTAACATCTGAGAGGATTTTACATTTATTCTGCTTAGGGAGAAACACATATAAACAACTAATAGTAACACAAAACCTTTGGGTTAAAAAAAAAAGCTAGATTAGTCTAATAAATAAAGAAATGGCCTTGGAAATCGACAATGGGTGGAATTTGAAATGGGAGAGAAGAAAGTGCAGAGTGACGGCCAACTAAGTAAGGGGAATGGATCAGACAGGGCACCTAAATGAAAAGGAGCTTAACATGCTCATAAATCAATGAAATGCCCTAGATTCCTAGCAGCAGGGGAAGATCCAAGCTTTGTGTAACTTAAATATTTTTAGGTCTCTCTTTAAGGAACAGAATACAAATTAATGATAAGGTCCTTAAGGAGGCCTATGCAAATTAGGGACCTTGGAGCTTTTGTGTTAACTTCAC
>PVKE010037987.1:0-15651 GCA_004027555.1 Craseonycteris thonglongyai
CACTTAGCATAATTCCCTCAAGGTCCATCCATGTTGTCTAAAACTCCAGAATTTCCTTCTTTTAGATGACTAGATAACATTGCATTGTGTGCATTATATAATCACATTTGCTTTATCCATTCATCAGTCAGTGGGCACTTAAGTTGTTTCCCTGTCTTGGCTACTGTGAATGATGATAAAGTAAACATGGGAGTGCAGATATCCCTTCGAAATAGTGATTTCATTTAGTTTGTATACACTCATTTACTCAGAAGTGGGATTGCTAGATCACACGGTAGGAAAGCCAGAATAAAAGAGAGGTTTTAACATCATTGACACAAGTATAGGTTACAACAGTATAACCATTTTGGGAGAGCCATTGACAATTGACTAATAAACTGAACACATGCATAACCTATGACCCAGTGAGTTCTGTCTGTGAGTGAGAAACTTTTTTGCCTTTGTTCAGAACGATGCATGGGTAAGAAGGCTCATCCCAGAATTGTTTCCAATGTGAGTGGCAAAACAAGGTAAATAACCTAAATATCCATTTTTTGGGGGAACTGGTTAAACTGTCATAAATATATTGAATAGGATTCTTAGCATGTTTAAAATGAATGAGAATTCTTTTTTATCAACATGGACAAATCTGGTGTCATAATGTTAAGTGGAAAAAAATCAGTAATGTTAAGTGAAAAAGCCACAACTGAATCCAGAAAGCGTGGTGCTCGCTTTGGCAACACATATACTGAATACACAAAGCATGATACCATATATGTAAATGTTAAAAACTGCACATGAAGCAATACTGTCTATTGTTTTTGGTACATGAACAGCCAGGATGCTTCACTTCTACAGAATAGTGGCTAATGAGGTCATAACCATATGAATAATGCTTTATTGCTTAAAATAAATAAATAAGTAAATATTATAAGTAAATTAATTAAATATGGCAAAATATTAACTTTGCTAAATATGGGTAGTGGGTACATGAATGTTTGTTATTTTATGTACTTTTTGGTATTAAAAATTTTTTTTTTTATAGTTAAAAATTTTTAAAGATTTTATTGTTTTGAGATGAGAGAGAGAGAGAGAAGGGGGCAGGGCACATAGCAGTCTCCATAGTTGTACATCATTAGTTGTGACATAGTTTCATTCCGCATAGGTGGATGTGGGGCAGCGTGGGGCAGGAACCAAATTGGGGCCTCCCACATGGGAGGTGAGAGCATTTGTCACCATGCTGTTCTTGCGGTTACCAGTTCCACCACAGTTCAGCATATGGTTTGCACAGGCCAGGGCTGGGAATCAAACCCCAGACCGTGCGATAGAGAAGCAAGTGCTCAACCTCTGAGCTATCCTGGCACCTCCTACATTTCTAAACAATTTAGTGCTAATTCGTTCTATAGAACAACATGAAACTGCAAAAAAAGAACTAGGCCTCTACGTATTGAATATGTTGCATGAAAAAAATGTAATCACAGAACATTAGATGTTGATCTATTTCTATAGAATGAAAAAAATCAATATTTATAATATTTATATATTTCTGCAAGTGAACAAATAGAAAAACTATTAGACAGATTACTTCTGGGGAGAGGAATAAAAAGGGGAGTGAAAGTATACAATTTCCACACTGTAATCTGTATACAATTTTTACTGCTTAAATCTTTTACAAAGAGAAAAATACATATAAGTTTTTAAAAGAATCGGAATAAAAGTCATTATTATCTTATGGATTTTCATCAAGATCTATGACATTTCTTAGTGCCAAGGACGGTGAGAACTGTGGGAACTTTTTCACAAGTAAAAATGTTGAACAAACTGGGGATATTTTGCTTGAGGAAGAGAAAACTTGATTTGCTGCAGGAAAGAGAGCTGTGGCCCAGGGGTGAGAATCCAAGAAACAAATTGAAACTTTCTGCCTGTTCAAGATCCCCAGATGTGGACTGGGCTCCTGTGTAAGGCAGTGTGAGCTTCTGTCACTGGTAGAGTCAAGCACTGACAGGGCAACCGTTTGCTAGTTTGTTTTAGAGGCAATGACTGTATTGGTGGGTCCAGAAGAAACCATAAAACTTTTAGATCGGGGCTACAAATGTCCAGAGTACAGGCTAACACAAAGATTGTTGTAAATGATCTAAACTGTAATCCATGAAATAGCTTAGATTATGTCACAAATATCTTCGGTTATATCACAAATTACATCATTATAACATCGAGCTAGATGAAAATAGTTTTATGAGAAAATTCTTGAAATTTCACCCTTCCATGTAGACAGAGAAGTTCTCTATTTTAAGTTTCAGTTCCCTTATTTTCAAAGTGCGATCCACAGACCAGAAGCATCTGCCTATAGAAATACAGAACGTCAGGTTTTATTGCACACCTGCTGAGTCAGAGTCTGCATGTTAATGACATCCACCACCTGTGATCCTGTTCATGAATTTGAGAAGCACTAGTTTACCCAGCTATTCATAGACCTCTTATTCCTGAGCATTTTGAGTGCAAATAAAAAGAAACAACTCATCATATGAAGAAAGCCTAAACAGAAGTTGTAATTGTTATTATCTCTAACCAGGGAGAAATGATGACAAGAAGACAGAAAATGACCATAAGCACATATATAGGTATATAAATATATATGTATGTGTATAGGTATTTATGTTTATACAATACATACACATACACATATGCACCAGTAAAACCTAAATTTAACTTTTTGTACCTGTCATTTAAAGTGGGTGGTCATACACTGGTTTACCTTTTAAAGAGATTTTACTTCACCTCTCTCTCCACAAGTGAATAGCTTTCTTAATATAATTACACACTGACTAGAAGATGATAAATATCTTTGAGACTTTTCTCATACATTTCATTTTGACAGCTGTTATTGCATAGGACATCTTTAATGTCACATTCTTCATTTTATGGCTTATTAAGAATTATTTCCATTCTTTTTAGCATTTAGTGGGTTTTTAAGGCTTAAGCCTATAATCTTTATTTACTTAGCTTTTGGCACTTTTTTTTTTCATATCAGGATTATTTGGTGTGGGAGGGTTATGGAAGAAGGCAATTACAAAAGAAGACTGAATATTCTCTTAGAGTGAAAAAAGCTTCCAGGTAGGTGGAAATATTCTAATTATCAGCTAAAACCTGAGCAAAAATATATTGACTTTCAATTTATTTTACGATATCCATTTCCTGAATCAGTTTGGTTTTTCACTTGTGTGCAAAGGCATCTAATGGAAAAGAATGAATTCAGCAATGTATGGGGACATCACAGTTAAACCTTTTGCTGGATGTTTCACAAAACATTGCTTTTCATAAACTGTTTTCTTAACAAGTAATGTTGCCTCTCAGTGGGATTTGCAGTTTTGAGCATACTCTACTCAACTGGCCCCAGATGGAAAATACGCTCTTGAAATTGGATGGTTTTTTAAGTGTAGCTCTTCACAGTCTTCTCAAAGGAAAAAAAGTAAAATAAAAAAAAAGAAGCATTTAATAGCATGGCCTGTAATTCCCCCGACATCCCATGTATTTGGATGTTTTTGCTTTTGGCAGTGGAATTTTTCTAATTTAATTAACTCATTAGCGTTAGCAGATGACACAGTGTAAAAATTCTTTTCCCTCGTCACTTATCTAAATATTCTTCCAATCCACTGGGGTTACAGGCACAACGTATTTATTTATTTTCAAAAGTTATTTATTTATCTGTTTTATTTCTACACTGGCTTTCCCTTTGAGAGTTTATGGACAGCCTGTAGACATTTCATGTAATGAACTAGGAACCTTTCTAAAGTGATAAATGGAGAAGAGGCAGTGAAGGGAGCTAAATAGTAGGGAAAATCTTTACAAAGAAAGACTGGGAGAGAAAGAACAGATGGTTGGAGAAGAGCAGCCAGAACTGAAATGCTTATCGTGGTCCAAACCCCTGTGATTCTGTCTCTTAGTTGTTACTTCATATACTGTAAAAATGTAACAATAGCTTGTGTCTGGGAATCAGCTGGAAATACTTTGAATGGCAATAACAAGTTTTCCAGGATTATACTAATGGAAAGTGAATCTCCTTTATCTTAAAATAATTCATTCACTTTTAAAAACCTTTTTACTGTGAATATATAGATCTTTACTCCCTCTTAGACTTTAAAATTCCTTGAAATATGAGGATATGTACTTTACTCCTTCCTGCCTTCCTTCTTTCCTCCCTTCCTCCCTCCCTCCCTCTCCTGTTCCCTCCCTCTCTCCTCTTCCTCCTCCTTCATCTCCTCCTCCTCCTCCCCCTGCTTCTCTCTTTCTCTGTTTCTCTCTCCTCCTCCCTCCTTCCCTCCCTCCCTCCCATCTTTTTCAAGGCCTAACATGGCCTGGTACAAAGTAGCTATTGAATGAATATTACTGAATTCTGAATGAAAGGCATTCTATTGAATTATATCTAACAGTTATTGAGTACCTACTGCAGTATTTAAAATTAGTCTTCATTTTAGTCTTCAGTGCAGTGTAATCTTATGAAGATGATTGCTTCTTATTATCTTAATTATATCCATGAAGAAATGTAGGCCAATATGTGAAATTACTCAAGTTCATAGAATTTTTCAGTTGAAGAATTTGAACTTAAGACTGTCCAGAATGCTGTTACCTAAAATGATGGGTAGTCAGGATTTATGGAGCCCAAGCAGTTATGAGGTAACTTCTTTATGTCCCCGTTAAGAGAGACACACAACACCCAATTTCTGTAGCAAATAAGTAAGCATTGGGTAATAGAAAAGTTGACACTGAACAGTGCACTTTAAAATGGCGAATTTTATTATGGTATGTGAATTATATCTCAGTTCGATAATAGATTTAAATGCTAAGGATTGAAAATTACTGAATTTTGGACATTTTAGAGGTTCTAAGAGTTTTCTCTGTCCTCCATTCCTAAGGAACTTAGTTCAAATTAATATAAATTCTTTAACTGTTCCAGTTTACTATAATTGTGTGTTGAACAATAGCCAAGATTTTCATACATAGACTTTGCTGTATTCCCCAGTTATGTGTTGAGGGTGCCATTTATTTGGAAGTTACCACAAGACAGTGACTCTTAGGGGTCAGTCCAGCATTTAAATCATTGACTGTAAGCTACTGAGCAACTTCTAGGGTGAGAAGCTTAATAAACATGAGCTCATGAAACAATTTTTTAAAACCAGTTTTCATCATCATACAACATTTTTTCCACTTCAAAGAAAAACTGTTGTCACATCTGAGAGTGTTTCAGCCACTCATTTATCTGACAAGGATGGATACAATGTTTGGGAAATGTGTTAGCATTTACTCCTTGAAATCAATTTCAGGCTGCTATTAGGATTTAAATAAATATTTTATGGTTAAAAATGCCATAATTTGGTATTTTTATACCCATGTCCAGATGGACTTTTCTGTTTAGTCGGAGTATGTGTGCATATACCCACACATGCATGCACATACACACTTATACACATACACACTCACATGCATGTGCACAGGTACACACACACTTTTACCTATATACTTCATGAATGACTTTATCTATAGCTGAAAGTTATTGAGCCAATGTATCTTCCAAAAGGAAATTGTTGTGTATCCGTGTTTAAAGTATAAGGCAAGCCACCAACCAGTCCCACCCCTCTCTTCCCACTGATACTGGTAGGAGGGTTCAGGGAAACTGTGACACACTTGTGTGGCAGCTTATTCCTGCATTGGGATCTCAGAGGCATAGAGAAATATTGTTCAACCCATCCTTCTAAAGAGGAGGTGCACTGAGACCAAGGCAGCTGGGTCAAAGAAGAAAAGTCTACCTTCCAGGATATCTCCCAGTCTGAGAAGACTGATTAACCAAAAGAAAAGATTGTACGATCATGCAGCAACATCAACTGGGAAGTAAAAGAAAGACCACTTCATATATACCAGGGAAAAGTCCTTATGACCAGGAAGAGAAACACTCCAACAGCAATGAGTACCCTGGGAACAAAGCTGCTTAGAAAGAAAATGAGAAATTTCCAGGAAAGGAACTTAATGATATGTAAATATATGACCGAAATGACACAGAATTCAAGATTGCAGTTCTGAAAATACTCAGAGAGATCAAAGAAAGGAAGCTAAGCACAGAAAATCACTTAAATGTTCTCAGAAAAGAAATCTGCAAACAAAAGGAATACTTTAACCAGGAAATTAAAACTTCAAAAAGGAACCAAATAAAAACTTTGGCGGTAAGGCAATAAAAGAGATGAATAATAAATAGCTACCATAGGAGGCGGAACTGACCAGATAAAGGAAAGAATTAGTGATATTGAAAATAGAAATATGGAAATGTCACAGAAAGAAGAAGAGAGAGACCCGACAGTTAAAATAAATGAAAGATTTCTATAATAGAATTGACTCTATTAGAAAGAGCAACATAAGAACAATGGGTATTCCAGAGGGAGCATAGGATAAGCTGAGCACAGAGAGTTTGCTCAAACAAATAGTAGGTAAGAACTTCCCAAATCTGTTGAAAGAACTGGAACCTCAAATCAAAGACGAGAGTAGAATCTTTAACTACCTGAATTTTAGCAGACAGTACAGAAGTCCCTCAAAAAATTAAGAATATATATTGGGATGCTGGGATAGCTCAAGTGGTTGAGAACTTGCCTTGTAACTGTGAGATCAAGGGATTGAATCCTGGCCCTGGCCCATGCCAACCCACATGCTGAACTGCAGCATAGCTGGTAACCACCAGAATGGTGGTGAAGGTTCTTGCCTCCCATGAAGGAGGCCCTTATTCAGTTTCACCCTGCATGGTCCCACATCTACCTGTGTGGAATTGAAATGATGTAAAAATAAACAAACAAAAAACCCTAATGATGTACAACTATGGAAACTGCTCTGGGCCTCTTTTCCCCTTTTCTTCATCTCTCACTGTCTCTTTCTCTCACCTCTCAAAACAATAAAATCTTAAAAAAATGTATAGTTACCACATGACTCAGCAATCCCTCTTCTGCATATCTACCCCTAAATTCTGAAAACCTTAGTCTGCAAACCTATAGGTATTCCATTGTTCATTGCAGCACTGTTCATTGTGGCCAAGTCGTGGAAACAACTAAAGTGTCCTTTGATAGATGACTGGATAAAGAAGTTATGGTACATATGTACAGTGGAATATTACTCAGTGATAAGAAAAGATGAAATACTGCCATTGTTACAACATGGATGGACCTTGAGATCATCATGCTAAGGGAAATAAGCCAGACAGAAAAAAAAAAATTAAGAACCATATGATTTTACTCATATATGGAATATAAAACTGAAAGCAACAAAGAAACGAAAATGCACAGACATATTCAATAGGTTAGTAGTTACCTGAGGTTAATGGGGGAGGAGGGTGGGAAGTATGGAGAGGGCATTAAATATATGGCAATGGAAAGAGAACTGACTCTAGGTGGTGAGCACACAAAGCAACATATAGATGATGTAATGTAGAATTGTACACCTGGAACCTATGTAATTTTTCTAACCAATGTCACCCCAATACACTTAACAATTAAAAACAATTTGGAATCTAGATTTGATATTTCTATCTGTCGTCAACACTAATTTCTGCAAAAGCAAAAGACCAGTTTAAACAGGACTATTAATGAGCCTGAGTGAGTGGGGTAGGGAGGAAAGTGCTGACCATGTTAGGTAACATGCTCAAATGTACATGGCAAAGAGAGCTGGGAGCCAATCTTCCAATGTCTCTTGGCTCTACCATTTTTCTTTATTCTGGAGCTACTATTAAAATTTCAAAGCACTAGGGAGTGGGGGATGCAGAAAGGCAGAAATTGAGATCGAGAAAACTATTTCCATATTTTGTGTGAGGGTATGAGTGTATGTGTGTAAATGTGTGTATGTGAATGTGTGCGTGAGTATGTATCTACACATGTTTGAGAACATACATGTAAGGAAACATGCCTATGAGATTTTATTGAAAGGTGTTGTTTGGTTATTGTCCCTTGAAAATTATGCAGTTTATTAACAAAATCTAGCACAAAAGAGAAATTACTGACATCTTTAGGAATGTTAAAGGGCTTGTTGACCACTGAATGCTATTACTGTTTGTGAGGAAAATTAAAGATAGCTTATTAAGACTGGCTCAGATTTCTACAGATACCAAGAAATAGTATTTTCATCACTCAGAGAGAAATGGTCGTGAGAGGGGAGGGGAGATTGGTATCAATGATGATCAGTCAAAAAAAAAAAAAAAGAAAAGATGCTTAATTTCCTGTCTTCCTTCAAGTCTCTGGCCATTTTCCTCCCATGCAGGGAGGCAGAGGCTTTCCACCCATCACTCCCAGTATGGTGGGTGTTCTTCACCAACAAAGCTGTAAGAAGCCATGGAAGGGACATGGACACAGCTGGGTTATGCTACTTTATAAGTACAGGCAGAGCCTAAGCAGTAAATTTTAGGTTGATAATAGTTCTCAAATTATGATAAAATGTTTTCTTTGAGGCTTGGGTATGTTAGTGTGTTTGACTAAAAATATAATTTCAGTGTTATTAATGTGGATAGTATTTCTTTGCTTAGGAAATTTATATTGCTTCCCTGCTCCACACATTCAAGAAGACAGCTGTAAACATTCATTTATTCATGAAAACGACAAATGCTTATCAAGTGTCCGCCATGTTGCTATGCATAAAGCATTATGCAACATAGGACCTGTAATGTAAAGAGTACTGTCCCTGCTCTCCAGGAACTTAGTGTCTAAGAGAATTTTTAATTCCATGCAATTATTTCAGAAGGCTCATAAGAGGGAAGCCACCTTTGCCCAAGGAAGGCTGGCTTTTTGTCCAAAGATATCTCTTTGGGGTGTGCATCAATCATTGTCAAGCCTAGAAAAGAGAAACCACTCTAAATATTTCGAGTGGAGAGAGATTTAATGCATGAAATTGCTTAAGAAGCTGTTGGAAGGGCTGGAAGAGCAAAAGGGAGGTGATGCTCAAGGACTGGGGAGAGGAGACTGTCCTTTCTTATGCTGAGCTGTCACAGGAATCATGGAGGTCGTGGGAGCCTGCTGTCATTGCTGCTCGTTTCGAGCTGGAAATGAAATGACCTCTGCCTACCTGTTGTCTTCTGAACTCCTCCTATTGGCAGAATCCAACTTGGCCAGCTGACTAAGAAGTCTTGATAATGTAGTTTGCCCCTGTCGATCTGCAATACAGAGAAAGTATATTAGGGCAAGGCAGGGCACATGGCAGTGACGGTGGTAGTGGTGGGCGTGACACCCAGCGTCAGATACCAGCAGAGAGGGCTAGGGTCTCAAACTACCCACTGACACCCAGAGTTTCCTCTCAGTTTTTCAGAAACAGAAATTTGATTATTTGTGTACTCAAGAGTGATCAGGATTTGAAATCTGACTAAAAGGAACTCTTTTGTACAGAAATGTGTCTCCCCAAAATGCTTAAGTTTAAGCTCTAACCCCCAATGTAATTACATTTGATGATAGGTTTTTTTTTAGGAGGTAATTAAGGTTAAATAAAGTCTTAAGAGTGGGACCTTATTCTATACAACTGATGTTTTTGTAAGAAAGGACACCAGAAGTGTGTGTACAAAGGAAAAGGTCACGTGAGGACACACATAGAAGGTGACCAAATGCAAGCTATGAGGGCTAGTCAAATGTATGGAATGAAGAAGTGTAAAAACAAACAAACAAACAATTACTTTCCCTTGCCAATATACTCACTCTTAACTCGAATACATTTTTCTCATCTTTAATTCATTAAGTTTATGTATACCCTCAAAAAAAGTTTTGTTTTTGCTTTCCAATTGCAGCTTTAACCTCTTTGTCATCTGTAAATTTCTTTCCTCAAAGCTGCTTTTTCTTATTTGGGAATAAATAATTATCAGACAGAACCAGGTCTGGGCTGTACAAGGGTGGTTTAACAATTGGAAGCCACAGTTGTGAAGAGTAGCCAATGCAACATTGCTCTTGAGCACGGATGTGTTGTTGCTCAAAAGCAACCCCTTTTGGTCCATTTTCTTCTTTTTTTCTTCACAGATTCTCTTAACTGTTTCTGCAGACTGGAATAGTGCTCTCCAGGTATTGTGACACTCTGTCCTTGTAATCAATCAGCAGGATATCTTCTGTATTTCCAAAAAACAGTAGCCATGATTTTTCCAGCCATTTGCAACACCTTGAACTTCTTAGTGGGTGACATGTCCTTTTCATGTCACTGCACGGAGTCTGGCTTTGACTCAGGCTCACCATGATGAACCCAAGTTTTATCTCTAGCGACAATCTGATTTAAAACTTTATCATTGTTGTCTCAGTAGAGGTCCCAAAACTGTAATGAACACTGTTGTTTTTTAAGTGGTGTGAGTGTTCTTAGTACCTGTCTTACACTGACTTTTGATATCCTTAGATGCTGGTGGAGGATGATCCTCCTACTACTTCTGCAAACTGATTTTTATTTAATCTGGCAGCTTCCACTACAAGTTTTTCATATTTTTTGATAATGTCTAAGGAAGTGGCCTCAACAGGTTATTCTGGATGGAGGTCGTCCTCATATTACTCTCTGCCTTGCTTGAAAAGTCTATGCCACTTGTATGTCATGTATTTCCCAGGACAACAGTCCCTGTAAACTGCTAACATTAAGTTTATGAGAAACTTAATGATGGTGCAAAATTCAATTTTATCTAGTCTTGGGTTTTCTTCATGTTTGATATACTTCTTCAATTATATCTGAAAGAACACAGATGCAACATAGGCTGAAATTTGGCATATATACTAATAATATCACACGATTAAACTGTACTCTAGTACTGCCACCTCTTTGATAATCCCTTGTTATGTGAATTTCTCAAATTTCTTGACCATCTCTTGTAAATGGAGATTCCTCACTAGAAACCAACCCTGCAAGCACCTTGATCTTGAATGTCCAGCTTCCAGAACTGTATGAAAATAAATTTCTGTTGTTTAATCCATCAAGTCTGTGGTATTCTGTTTTAGCAGCACAAGCTAATAATACACAAATACATAAATAGTGAGTAGGAAGATTCAGGTGCCAAATTGCAAATTAGTACTAAAAATGTATAATAACTTCAAAAAGATTGCCTACTTATAGTTGCTGGTCAGCACATTTTTCTTTTATAAGTAAAACTACATGGGGGTGAAATAAAATTAAAAGGTGGCTTAATGACTGTGGTCTTTGAGTAACAGAGTTTGTTAGATGATACGAATGGCCAGTGTGATACCAGAGTGTCTTTGGGATCTGACATACTCGTTTCCCCTCTAGACATGCAGTCCTTGCTGGGCATAGGTAAATATGGGCAGTCTGTTTTCTCAACAGTGCTGGGGGTGGAGTGTATCAGCCTTCCTGACTTTTTCTTTGTGTATTTTCTTTGAACGTTACAATCTAACATTCAAATACCCCTCAAAATCCTTCAAATTCTCTAACCTCCTCAGCTACTTTCCAACCATCATCCACCACTTTCTTCTATTCACAAACCTAACAGCAGGCCAAAAAACAGCCTCCCTTCTACTAGACCTAGTCTGATTAGAAACTGTCCTCTCCAAATCTATCTCCTCATTTCAAGCAAAAGCCTTTCCTTTTTATATTGGCATATCCTGGTTGCTATTTTGTTTATTTGGGATGGCCTTGCTTTGATCCTTTGGATAACTTTATTTTGATCCTTTCCATAATTTTGGTTTCATTCACAAATTTTCAAGTTCTTGGGATGAGGGGACAGTAGTACATACACTGAGGCTGATGTTTGGCCAGGATACATTCCTACAGTTATATTGCTGGTTGGTATTAACTGTGTCTTCCTGATTGGTCAACACCTGTGTTGTATCAGTTGCTGTTTTGAATGTCCATCTATGCTTATGTAATTGGAACCTTGCATATAAAAGAAATTGACCCAGTTAAGCTGTTCACGCATTCTTCCATATATCAGACTAGGCTATTTGAGAACTGTAAAAAGGATTCCCATTCCCCAAACTGACAGCCCCATGAGCCTATTATGGAGCATAAAATCCAGTAATTAGAGTAACTCCATAATGAGTTTAATCATATTTACCAGAAGGGATAATCAACATATTTAATAATTAAAGCTTACATTCAGGGAAGCCAGCATGGCTCAGTAGGTTAAGTTCTCGCTTTGCAGCTCTGGGGACCAAGGATCAAATTCCAGCCCTGGCTCGTGTAGACCCATATGCTGAACTGGGGTGTGCCCCCATGCAGGAGACTCCCAGTTCAGGTTTTGCCCCCTGGTTTGGCCCCTGGCTTGAGCGGATGTGTCTCCCATGCAGGAAGCCCCTGGTTCAGTTCCTGCCCTGTGTGGCCCCCCCGCCTACTGATGTGGAACGAAACCATGTGGAAAACTGATGCTGTACAACTATGGAGACTGCTCTGGGCCCTCCACCTTCTCACTGTCTCTGTCAAAAACAATAAAATAAATTTTAAAAAATGAAAAAAAAAAAAAAAAGCTTACATCCTATGTACTAGGCACTGGTAAAACTTTTTAAACAGACCATAACATTAATCATCAATCATACCAACCCTACTATGAAAAAGTCTTATTTGTTATTCATGCTAGTTTTTAGATGAATCAACTGAAGCTTAAATAGGTTAAATAATTTGTTTAATGTTATCAGCTAGTAAAGAGTAGAGAATTAAGTTCAAACATTACCTATTGTGCTTAGAACAAAAAAGTTACCTGGGCCTGCAAAAACCTGTATGATCTACTTGTTGCTTTTATCTCCGAACTTGTCTCACCCATTCTTATCCTAACTTGCCTTACTCCTAAAAAAACCAGTCCCCTATTATGGGGCACAGCTTTCTCAGCTCCTTCCCAGTAGAAGGACTGGTCCCTCTACCTGGCATACTCTTTTCCCATATTTTTACACGGCTGGATCCCACCCTTATTCTGTCTAAAATTTTCTCACCTTCCTCATACTTGACACAATTATACCACCTACAAGAAGTTATTTTCTTCATAGCTGGTACCCACTATTTAGAATTATTTGTTTGCTTATTTGTATTCTATACCCTCCCACTAGAATGTCAGTTTTATGAAAACAGGGAGTTGGTCTCTTATATATGACGATGTTACCAACATCTAAGTACTGGGTCCTACCTAATAGGCACTTAGTAAATACATGTTCCATGCCAAAGGATTACCTATCGTGATCTACCAACCCCCAAGCTCTTCGGAACAAGGTTTAAGAAGGTGTTTTTGATGGACAGGGAATCTCAGGTCCCGAGTAGTCTCTGTAGCTAGATTCAGTGTTCCAGAGAGTATTCTGAGCTACCAGTGTGTTTAGTCACTGAGGTGAGGAGAAGGCTGCAAAGTGTGCGGGGAAAGCTAAAAGTGCGAAGGATAAGCCCCAAACAAATTTCATTTGACGAATAGTTTTACCTATAGTAATATTATAGAACTTTGTTCTGAAAATGATGTTTCTGAAAATTTGTGTGTTTTTAACTAATGGGCCCTACCAAAAAGCAAATACTAAGAACTTATTATATTTTAAGAACTGTCCTAAGTGATGATGGTGACTAATAAGGTAAGTCCCTAAGGACTTGTATGAAACTTGGGAGTGAAAGATATCTTTGCCAAATAGAGTGACTAGGAAGGCCTTGTGAAGGAGCTGGGATCTGAGCCAGGCATTGGAACAAGGGGACGAATAGACCAGATGGAGGTGAGAGGTATGGTCTAAAGCATGGTCTCAGGAATGTGCCTAGCGTGCTTGGGATTATGAAAGAATGGTTGTCAGGAAGCAGATCTTGAACATGATGTTGGAAAATTTGTTTATTATTCTGAATTCAGAATGGCTCCTAGGAATTTCTCAGTGGACCAGTAATGAATTAAAATTAGTGTTCCTGTTTTTACAGACTAAGGTTTTCAAGTTTTTGAGTAGATATTCAGAAGTGGGATTGCTGGTTCATATGGTAGCTCCATTCCCCATGTTCTCAGGAATCTCCCAACTGCCCTCCATAGCGGTTGTACCAATTTGCATTCCCACCAGCAGTGTATGAGGGTTCCTTTTTCTCCACAGCCTCTTCAGCACTTGTTATCCCTTGTCTTGCTGATTATAGCCATTCTAACAGGTGTGAGATGGTATCTCATTGTGGTTTTGATTTGCATTTTCCTAATAGCTAATGAAGTTGAGTATTTTTTCATATGTCTGTTGGCCATTTGTATGTCTTCATGGGTGAAGTGTCTGTTTAGGTCTTCTGCCCATTGTTTAATTGTATTGCTTATTTTTATTGAGGTGTACAAGTTCTTTATAGATTTTAGATATTAGCACCTAATCAGAGGTATTGTTTGCAAATACATTCTCCCAACTGTTTGGTTGCCTCCTTGCTTCATTGATGTTTCTCTTTGCTGTGCATCTTTTTAGTTTGATAAAAAGTCCCATTAATTTATTTTTGCTTTTACTTCCCTTCCCTTTCTTTTTTTAATGATTTTTAAATTTTATTTATTTATTTATTTATGTATTGTTAAATTTAATGGGGTGACATTGGTTTACCTTTGAGGTCGGGTTCATAAAGCCCTCCCTGAATCCAAGGTCTACGAGTTCAGTACTGATGCTTTCTTTTATGTACTTTATTGTTTCTGGTCTTACATGGAGGTCTTTAATCCACTTTGAGATAATTTTGGTATACGGTGACAGTTCACAGTCCAAATTCATTTTTTTACATGTGGTTTTCCAATTTTTCCAGCATCATTTACTAAAAAAGCTTTATTTCCCACACTGTATATTTTTCACTCTTATGTTGAGAATAATCTGCCCAAATATTTTTGGGTTTATTTCTGGGTTTTCAATTCTGTTCCAGTGGTATGTGTATTTGTTTTTTTGCCAATACCAAGTTGCTTTTTTAGTGCAGTTCATGGTGGCCAAGTCATGGAAACAACCAAAGTGCCCCTTGATAGGTAACTGGGTAAAAAAGCTGTGGTACATTTACGCAATGGAATATTACTCAGCTATAAGAAAAGATGAAATATTGCCATTTGCAACAATGTGGATGGAACTTGAGATCATCATGCTAAGCGAAATATGCCAGACAGAAAAAACTAAGAACCATATGACTTCACTCGTATGTGGAATATAAAACTGAAAGTAATAAAGAAACAAAACCTCATAGACGTAGTCAATAATTTAGTGGTTGCCAGAGGCTAAGCAGGGAGGGGTGTCAGAGAGGAGGGAGGGGAACTAAACATATGGTGATAGAAAGAAAGCTGATTCTGAGTGGTGAACACATATATAACACATAGACTAAGTACGGTAAAGCTGTACACCTGGAACCTATATAATTTTTACCAACCAATGTAACCCTCATAAGTTTAACAACAACAACAAAATAATAAATAAATAAAATAAAAATAAGATTAGTAGTCCTGAAAACGAATGATGCAATTACTCTGATGGAGGAGGGAGAGCTTATGGGTGGAATAAGAGTCCACCATTTCCCCAGAATTGACTATAAATTGGGGCAAACTCTGTGTGAGGCATGTCTCTACTTTCTTCCTGCTGGAGGAAACTGAGAGAAAGAGGCCATATGTTGTGGGCTCTGAAGCTGAGTCTGTTGCATCCTTGTCAGATTTGAGGCAATTAAGAGGGTTGTGGAAAATCTCTTCAATTGTATTAAAAACTGATTGGTATGGAATTTTATTAAGTTCAGCTCTTTTATATCAGCGGACTAATGGAT